>CM065590.1:37768037-37998037 GCA_033119425.1 Bufotes viridis
AGTAGTATTATAGTAGTTATATTCTTGTACATAGTAGGCAGTATTATAGTAGTTATATTCTTGTACATAGGAGCAGTATTATAGAAGTTATATTCTTGTACATAGGAGCAATATTATAGTAGTTATATTCTTGTACATAGGAGCAGTATTATAGTAGTTATATTCTTGTACATAGAAGTAGTATTATAGTAGTTATATTCTTGTAGATAGGAGGCAGTATTATAGTAGTTATATTCTTGTACATAAGAGCAGTATTATAGTAGTTATATTCTTGTACATAGGAGCAGTATTATAGTAGTTATATTCTTGTACATAGGAGGCAGTATTATAGTAGTTATAGTCATACATAGGAGGCAGTATTATAGTAGTTATATTCTTGTACATAGGAGGCAGTATTATAGTAGTTATAGTCATACATAGGAGCAGTATTATAGTAGTTATATTCTTGTACACAGGAGCAGTATTATAGTAACTATTTTCTTCTACATATGGGGCAGTATTATAGTTATATTCTTGTATATAGGTAAACATGACGGAGGGCCAGTTTTATAGTATGTCTTTATATGTAACTTCGGGAATGGTTAATTCACCATCCATGCTGATATCAGCTGCAATTCGACTTTCACTTTAAGTAGATTTATAGAAATGTATACCCGACGAAATATAACCTGACAGCATGGCGTGCTTCAGCATTAAATGACATCCGTCCATTAATTAATTAACATCCATTACTGCCTCGTGGTTCCTGTGGGATTGCCATCAGCGCTTGTCTTCACTAGATACAGACATGCTCTTAGAGTCAAGTGAACTGGTGGGGGGGTGGCATTGGCGTATGTAGGGTTAAGCTGTTTTGGTTCAGAGTCTGTGCGGCAATGTACAAGTTGTTATGTTCTGGTTGATCACTTGCTGTGTATTTGTGGGTCTGCAGACAGCTACGTGCAGACTGTCAGTTTTACATTAACAAGCTCTGGGCTTCTGTCCAGACGGGCGTTTGAGGACAAGGAAGTATAAGGAGGTGGCACAGCTCGTCCCCTCTTCTACTCTCTTGGCCATTGCTATATGTGCCAGTTGTTTATATCGACCCAGCTGCCCGCCTACCCATCATCGCACAAGGTGGATACTGTGTGAATGGAATAGGCGAGTCTACGTCCTGCGCCGGAGGGTCGGAGAAGTCCTGAACATTACGTTTCCAATAACATTGTGTCTACGCTACTTGTACTGGAGACAGTGCTGCCGCAGATTGGACGCCACATGGAGTCTCCCAGAGCTGCCTCCATTCGGTCGAGGGTGGGGCTGGGGTGCTCCGAGTTTGGAAAATATTCTAAGCTGGGATCACTGTTTGTGTAGTACAGTATGTCAGCTGACCTCAGCTTGACCAATCATTTGTGATCTGACGTTCACCAAGAATGGCGTTACACAGTCGATTGGAATGCTAGCAGTTTTTCAGCTGCCAAAAATACAGCACTCAGCCATTCCCGTACTGTAGAGAAAGGGGAGCACACGTCTCTGTACTCATCAAATCAGCTTACAGTATTCTCATACCGCTGCTGCTTCATGTTCTTAACCATAGTGGGTAATAGTATTATACTAGTTATATTCTCATACATTGGGGGTAGTATTATAGCAGTTATATTCTTGTACATAGGAGCAGTATTATAGTAGTTATGTTCTTGTACATAGGGGGTAGTATTATAGTAGTTATGTTCTTGTACATAGGAGCAGTATTATAGTAGTTATATTCTTGTACATAGGAGCAGTATTATAGTAGTTATATTCCTGTACATAGGAGCAGTATTATAGTAGTTATATTCTCGTACATAGGAGGCAGTATTATAGTAGTTATATTCTTGTACATAGGAGCAGTATTATAGTAGTTATATTCTTGTACATAGGAGCAGTATTATAGTAGTTATATTCTTGTACATAGGAGCAGTATTATAGTAGTTATATTCTTGTACATAGGAGCAGTATTATAGTAGTTACATTTCTGTACATAGCAGCAGTATTATAGTAGTTATATTCCTGTACATAGGAGCAGTATTATAGTAGTTATATTCTTGTACATAGGAAGCAGTATTATAGTAGTTATATTCTTGTACATAGGAGCAGTATTATAGTAGTTATATTCTTGTACATAGGAGCAGTATTATAGTAGTTATATTCTTGTACATAGGAGCAGTATTATAGTAGTTATATTCTTGTACATAGGAGCAGTATTATAGTAGTTATATTCTTGTACATAGGAGCAGTATTATAGTAGTTATATTCTTGTACATAGGAGGCAGTATTATAGTAGTTATATTCTTGTACATAGGAGGCAGTATTATAGTAGTTATATTCTTGTACATAGGAGCAGTATTATAGTAGTTATATTCTTGTACATAGGAGGCAGTATTGTAGTAGTTATATTCTTGCACATAGGAGGCAGTATTATAGTAGTTATTTTCTTGTACATAGGAGCAGTATTATAGTAGTTATTTTCTTGTACATAGGAGCAGTATTATAGTAGTTATTTTCTTGTACATAGGAGCAGTATTATAGTAGCTATATTCTTGTACATAGGAGCAGTATTATAGTAGTTATATTCTGGTACATAGGAGCAGTATTATAGTAGATATATTCTTGTACCTAGGAGGCAGTATTATAGTAGTTATATTCTTGTACATAGGAGGCAGTATTATAGTAGTTATATTCTTGTACATAGGAGCAGTATTATAGTAGTTATATTCTTGTACATAGGAGGCAGTATTATAGTAGTTATATTCTTGTACGTAGGAGCAGTATTATAGTAGTTATATTCTTGTACATAGGGGCAGTATTATAGTAGTTATATTCTTGTACATAGGAGACAGTATTATAGTAGTTATATTCTTGTACATAGGAGGCAGTAATATAGTAGTTATTTTCTTGTACATAGGAGCAGTATTATGATCTCCCAGGTTGCAGCTCTCTCGCAGACTACAGCAGGTTTTTATATATTGTTATGTTTGTCTTGGTAGCACACTATGAGCTGCTAATGTCTCCTTTTCAATGTGGTGTTTCATTTTCTTTTTCGGTGTTTTAGCTGTATGTGTTTGCATTAAAATCCTGCTTATGCTGCTACTCAATCCCAGACATCACCTCCAGACAGGCCTACACGCCAGCTGCCTTTTAAAGCCCAGATTACTGTAAGATCTGTTATATAAACCTGGGTCATGTACTATCCATCCTGACAGTCTGCTGCATTAGGGTAAAGTGTATAGCGGTTACATTGGGCAAGTATGATATTATCTCTTGTATTAGGCGATTTCCTTCTGTAACACTAATGCTGTAATCATGGCCTCTTAGTTATAACACAGTGATAAAAAGTTGAGTAATAGCCTGCCCGTCACTGGGCATTGTGTAATTCTTCATTGGTCCCAGCCACTGTGAGGCCCAGTGTCCCCCTGAAAACACTCTGAGCACATTGACAGGAAGTGTAGCCGCCCGGACCCACACGTAAAAGCCATTTCTCATTTCAGATCTGATATATTGCGGGGAATTGATTAAAGATTGTACACCAGTTTTCTGGCATGGAAAAGTTGCCAATTTTTGCACCTTTTGGTATTTTAACACTTTTTGCATATTTTTCCGATTTAAGGTCTTGCATTTGGTGGTGTTGTGGTAGCATGGGTAAAACCATCATCGGTATTTTTCCACATAGTGGAATACATACCACAGTTCTGTTCGTCCAGCAAAAAGCTCAGTCACTGCAGTTATTACAGTGGGGCATCGCAGTTGTTTCTTCTGAGGGACACACCTTAAAGCAGCTCTGTCACCAGGATCAACCCTATTAAACTAAATAGACATACTGGATACTTGGATTTGGATTTAAAGAAAAAACAGAAAACGTGTACCTCTCCTGGATTTGAACCAAGGATGTCTATATTCTAGGCCAGGCATGCTCAACCTGCGGCCCTCCAGCTGTTGCAAAACTACAACTCCCATCATTCCCGGGCAGCCTACAGAAGGGCATGGTGGGAGTTGTAGTTTTACAACAGCTGGAGGGCCGCGGATTGAGTATCCCTGTTCTAGGCAGATCACTATACCACTAAACTATAGCTCTACCAGATAGAAATGCATGGTTTTCTATACTTATAAACTCACAGCACAGGTGTCTCCATAATCATACATGAATACAGCAGTGATATGTATATCAGCTTTCTGAGCACATCTCAGTGCGGTGAGTGATACTATAACACAGAGTGTGTATAATACATGCACATACAGTAGATATGTATAAACCAGGACACAGCTCTGCTGTCCAGCCCTGTCAGTCAAGGGGAGGGGGCGTGTGCAGAGCACAGAGGGTGTTACATAGCAGTGCTTAGATGATTCAGCCCCGCCTCTGAGTGCTCGAATTGCTCATTTGCCTATGAATAAAAACGCAAATTTATCTGCAGCCGTTTAACGTACAGACAAAAGAAAGGTATGGTTTTATTGAGCATGATGAGCCCTACCAACCAGTATGTCTGGATTAATAGGGTTGATCCTGGCGACAGAGGTTCTAAAAGAATTGGGGGGGGGGGTTTGGGCAATCATCCACTTAGCTTACTTACCTGCTTCCTAGTGCTGGCTCCAACACTCCTGCTATGCTCCGCTGTGCTCCCTCAAGTCAACATTTGGTTTGATGCTGCCTGTAGCCAATCACTGGCCGCAGCGGTATATGGCACCCGTTACATCATGGTCACATTGCGCAAGGGGATCTGGTCTCGCAGGCTGGGAAGAGAAGTAATGCAAAGCTTGCGGTGGGTGAAAGGTAAGGGCAAATTCACATCACCGTTTAACTTCACGTTCTTCTAATCCGTCAGAAGAACAGAAAAAAAACAAAAAAAAAAACTATGCGTTGTTATGAGCCATCATAAAGCCACATTCACACGTCAGTGTTTCACGGACGTGTGCTGTATGTGTTCTTCACGCCACGGACAGCACACATCGCCATTTATTTTAATGTGTGTATTCAGACATCAGTGTTTTAGCACGGTTCTTGGGTCAGTGTTTTTAGCACGGATACATGCTCTATTTTCTCCGTATCCATCATGCCCATTATAGTCTATGGGTCCGTGAAAGCCATGGATGCCACCCGTGTTGCATACGTGTTTTCCGGATCATTAGGAAGAGATTCTTTGAAAATGATAGCTGTGCAGTGTCAGTGAAACACGGATGGCACACGGGCAGCAAAAAACAGACACACAGACCCAACGCAGATCCATCACTGACCACCTTCTCACGCATTTGAGCACGGACAAGTGAATAAGGCTTTACGCTCAGTTTTCACTAAAAATAACCTTATCCATCTTTTTTTGCGCATCAGTTTGTGTAACTTCTGTCAGAAGTCAGTTATTTTTGATGGGAGAAAAAGTCCTGTATGGCTGATTTCACGCTTCAGTTATTTCGATCAGTTTGGGTCAAAAACACAGAATAGGTTGCAATTCCTTAAATTTCTCTTGATCTCTGATTAGTCTTCACTGCTGGTTTTGAGCTAGGCCTATGCAGGACTTTTTAGGGTACTTTCACACTTGCGTTCGTGTGATTCGGCAGGCAGTTCCGTCGTCGGAGCTGCCTGCCGGATCCGCCGATCAGTGTGACAACTGACAGCATTTGTAGACAGATCCGGGTGCGGATCCGTCTAGAAATGCATTGCAAGAACGGATCCGTCTCTCCGCTTGTCATGCGGATGGACGGATCCGTCCTGCAGTCTTTTTCACAGTTTTCCTGGTCTGCGCATGCGCAGACCGGAAGGACGGATCCGTCCTTCAGTTGTTTCGCAATGCCGGATCCGGCATTAATACAAGTCAATGTAAATTAATGCCGTATCCGGCATTCCGGCGACTGATCAGGCATTTTGGACTGACATAATACCGCAGCATGCTGCGGTATTATGTCCGTCCAAAACGCCTGACAGTGACTGAACGGAAGGCATACTGATGCAAACTGAATGGATTTCTATCCATTCAGATTGCATGGGGATATGCCTGATCAGTTCTTTTCCGGCATAGAGCCCTTTTGACGGAACTCTATGCCGGAAAAGAATAACGCAAGTGTGAAAGTACCCTTATCCCGTCAAAAATAACTGATCTCTCCTCCCCTTTCCTATCCACAATGGGACGCGGCAAGGTTGCCCACTATCCCCCATGCTATATGTCGTGGTCATGGAACACCTGCTGGCCTCCGTACGTGCCAATCCAGACATCTCGGGAATAAAGATTGGAACACAAGAATATAATGGGGGGCGTTTGCCGATGATCTCCTTCTCTACATAACCAACCCACACATTTCCTTGCTGTCTTTGCTTCGGGAGATATCTCACTTTGGTGCTTGGTCCAATTTTAAAATTAACATGTCTAAATCGGAGGCCCTAGATGTCTCTTTGCCAAATGACCTGACCCCCGCCCTCAAGGCTTCTTTTCCATTTGCTTGTCCACCAAATGGCATAACATATCTAGGGATTAAGTTGACAGCTGATCTCTCACGACTCCATAAGCTGAATATCACACCCCTTCTCCTACAGTTCCAAAAAGACCTAGATGGATGGCGCAAACAAGATTTCTCCTGGTTTGGTAGGATCAGTATATTAAAGATGAAAACTACTGTACCTTTTACAAACCATCCCTCTCCGCATCCCGTCCACATTCTGGTCCCATCTTCGCAGATGGTTCACGCAGTTTGTGTGGGCGCCTGGCCGACCACGGATAAAATGGGAAATAATGACTCGCACCAAGGAAACTGGGGGGGTGAGTCTCCCAGACTGTCGACTATACTACCACTCTACAGCCTATGCCCGACTGCTGGACATGACGCGTACTGACACTTCCAAATCATGGGTGCAAATTACACGGGACACCTCATCATGTTCTGTAATAACCCTCCCGTGGGTGGTGGGCTCTCCATGACATGCGTTATCGCAACTGTCCTTCTCAGCCTATCATACCCTCGCAACCTTGACATCTATAGGTCGCTCAACTTCACTGATTGACCCCAAAGGCCCTCTAGTACCGGTAACTGACCACCCCAGATTCCCTCCAGGACGCTCACCCAGACCCTTTCTTCAGGGCACAAGAATCCGCCCGATCAGGTTCTACCATGTCCTTTCCTGTCCCACACTGAAACCTTTGTCCCAGATACTAGAAACTCCACTACCTCGTAATTCCTTCGAGTATCTGCAGCTTCAGTACTTCTATACCTCTTTAAGCAAGACCCACACTCTAGCCCAAAAACTCACTGAGTTTGAGCAGATGTGTGTCTCTCCCTCAGCGGTCCTGCTGCACCCTATATCCTCTGTGTACAAGCTGCTGATACACCATCGATCCTCAGATTCCTTCATATTGTCAAGCCTGGGAGCGGGATCTGGGAAACCACTATACCCCAGCCCAGTGGAACAGATGCTTCCTTCTGTACCACAAATCAACAATTTTGGCCAAAGCCCAAGAAACGAGCTACAAAATTGTATCTAGATGATACAGAGTACCAACGCTACTCCATAAATGGTTCCTGACCGTGTCGGATCGTTGCTGGAGGTGTCTCACAGAGGAAGGCACGATGATCCACGTGTGGTGGACCTGTAGCGGCCTACGGCCTTTCTGGAACTTTGTTCACAAAACAATCAAGGAAGTCACAGGTGTCCCCATTCAAAACTCCCCTGAAGCCCTCTTGCTGTTCGACTGTGTCCTGAATGTCCCAGCATATAAGAAATCCCTCCTAAAATACATGGTACAGGCAGCGAAGGCGGTGATTCCCAGGCATTGGAAATCCACCTCTCCCCCCTCACCCGAGGAGTGGTTTGATGAAATCGCCCTGTACCAGAGACTGGAGGAACTCATTAGCATTACACCCGCTGACACCTCACGATATGTGAAGACATGGAGCCCCTGGGAAGCCTTTCGCTCCTCAGCCTCATTTCGGGATGCATGGGTCTAACCTCATCAAGAAACCGCAATCCTTTCCCCTTCCCTCTCCCTCCTTCCCCCCCTGTCCCCTTTTCTAATGTCTGTCTGTCTACTATTATGACCCACATGCCCACTTGGGCATTTCTACCTCTTATTGTTTCATGGTTTAAACTGTTTAATGACGGGTTCTTTATACCCACCACAGTTCTATAGATGTT
The DNA here is from genome assembly GCA_033119425.1 of Bufotes viridis. NCBI lineage: Eukaryota > Metazoa > Chordata > Amphibia > Anura > Bufonidae > Bufotes > Bufotes viridis. Next base: position 37,776,160 of record CM065590.1, read on the forward strand.
ATACTTAAATGTTCATACCACGTATATTTGCAACTGTTTTATTTTGTTATATTGAAAAATCTCAATAAAACCTAAATGAGAAAAATAACTGATCTCTGACGGAACTGACACAAACTAATGAAAACTGATCATAACTGATGCACAAAATGATGGATCAGTTATTTACAGTGATGTAAACACAGCCTAAGGGTACTGTCACGACCGCTGTCCCAGCAGCAGTCGTGTTGCACCAGACGGAGGGGAAGGGGGACCCTATCTACGGATGGGAAATGGAACGGCCACCCCTGACAAACCCTACGCTGGCAACTGTCTGCCCTGATACCCTAGACGGGGTGTGAACCCGTGCGGCGAGCAGGATGCCTAAACCCTGAGTGACCCTTAGAAGACTAGACTGGGGAAAGGCAGATGGGAGCACTAGTCACCATCACTCATGTCTAGGAGAACAACAGGGGAAGACAGTAACAAACAAACAAACAAACAATCTCCAGCAGAGATAGACTTATCCAGTCACGAGCAGAGAAGATGATCCCAACAACGACAGTCCACGCCAGACACGAGCTCCACAGCAATACCGTCAAACGATCTCCTTCAAAGGTCAGAATAGCACTGGAAGTAAGGACTATATCTGGCAATGACTGCAAGTGAAACTGAAACTAATATAGTAGCTGGGAGTGGCAGACAGCACTCACCTGAGAAGAATGCCTACAAACTCCCAGTCAGGACAAAAAGGTTTACAAGGCAAAACCTGGATGACATACCCTGAACCATGAAGCAAACTCACAAGCTATCGCGAGTAGCAAGTCGCTGCGACCTTCTCTTCCCAGACCTATCTGGATCAGTCACAGTCGTGACAGTACCCCCTTTCTACGAGGGGCCACCGACCCTCAAGACCAGGCCTCCCGGGTGGGACCTATGAAAAGCCCGAATGAGTCTATCCGCCTTTATCTCTGATGCTGGCACCCACATTCTCTCTTCGGAACCATAACCTTTCCAGTGCACCAGGTACTGAAGAGAGCGGCGAACATATCGTGAATCAACAATCTTTTCTACCTGAAACTCAAGACTGCCATCAACAACCACCGGTGGAGGCGGTAGTGGCAATGGTTCAGGAGGTTCTACATATCTCTTAAGCAGAGATCTGTGGAAGACATTATGGATCCTTAGAGTCTGAGGTAGCTCCAGACGAAAAGCCACCGGGTTAATGATCTTAATTACCCTATAAGGACCAATAAATCTCGGACCTAATTTCCATGAGGGAACCTTCAACTTGATATTTCTGGTAGACAACCACACCAAGTCATTCACCCCAAGGTCCGGACCTTCAGAGCGCTTCTTATCAGCCACACGTTTGTATCTGCCACCAATTCTCTTCAAACTTTCTTGCACACTCTGCCACACTGATGAAAGTGAAGACGCAAATCGTTCCTCCTCGGGAATCCCAGACGGCCCCCTCACTAAACGTACAAAACTGAGGATGGAAACCATACGCACCAAAAAATGGTGACTTATCGGTGGATTCTTGACGACGATTATTAATGGCAAACTCGGCTAACGGTAAATAAGATGACCATTCCTCCTGATTTTCGGAAACAAAGCATCTCAAATATGTCTCTAGGTTTTGATTGGTAACGCTCAGTCTGACCGTTGGACTGAGGATGGAAAGATGAAGAAAACGACAGATGAACCCCTAAACGAGAACAAAAAGCTTTCCAAAATTTAGAAACAAATTGGGTACCACGATCCGAAACAATATCGGAAGGGACCCCGTGAAGCTTCACGATGTGGTCAATAAAAACCTGAGCCAGTGTGTTAGCATTAGGCAAAGCGGTCAGAGCAATAAAGTGCACCATTTTACTGAATCTGTCAACAACAACAAGAATAACAGTCTTCCCCGCTGATACTGGTAGATCAGTAATGAAATCCATTGATAGGTGCGCCCAAGGCCTGTTGGGGATGGCCAGAGGTAAAAGACGCCCTGCCGGACGAGTATGATCCACCTTAGAACGAGCACAGGTAGGACATGCAGACACAAAATTCAACACCTCCTGGCGCCACTTAGGCCACCAGAACCGACGAGACACTAATTCAGAGGTTGCCTTACTACCTGGGTGTCCTGCCAGTGCGGAGTTATGGTGTTCCTTTAGTATCTCCAGGCGTAAATTTTCTGGCACAAACAGTTTATCCGAGGGGCAGGAGGCCGGGCGTCCCCTGAGCTTCCAACACCCTCCCTCTAAACCTGAGTGTAATGCAGAGACCACCACCCCTTTTGCAAAATAGGCTCTGGAACATCATCATCACCCTCCAGGAAAACTTCGAGACAATGCATCCGCCTTAGTATTTTTGCCCCGGGCGATAGGTTATTACAAAATTAAACCTAGTAAAAACAACGACCACCGAGCCTGTCTAGGGGTGAGACGCTTAGCAGACTCCAGATATACTAAGTTCTTGTGATCGGTAATCACTGTGACGGGATGAACCGCCCCTCCAAAAATGACGCCACTCCTCTAAGGCCAACTTAATAGCCAAAAGTTCCCTGTTGCCAATGTCATAGTTCCTTTCTGCAGTAGACAATTTCTTCGAAAAGAAAGCACACGGACGCCATTCACCAGGGACGGGCCCTGAGATAGTACCGCTCCCACCCCCACCTCTGATGCGTCAACCTCTACAATAAAAGGAAGCGAGACATCTGGCTGTACGAGAATAGGAGCCGAGGTGAATCTTTCCTTCAGAGATGTAAAGGCAGTTTTGGCTGCATGTGACCATTTGGAAAATCGGATCCCTTTCGGGTCATGTCCGTCAGTGGTTTGACCACCAAGGAATAGTTCTTTATAAACTTCCTATAAAAATTGGCAAACCCCAGGAAGCGTTGCAATGCCTTCAGGTTCTCAGGCAGATCCCAGTCCATAATTGCCCGGACTTTCTCTGGATCCATGCGGAAACCTGAATCTGACAACACATACCCCAGAAATGGCAGTTCTTTTACGGCGAACACACATTTCTCTAATTTAGCAAACAATTTGTTGGCCCTTAATATCTGCAGCACTTGTCTCACATGGATCTTATGTGTATCCAGATCCGGAGAATAGACCAGGATGTCATCAAGATATATCACAACAAATCTCCCGATAAGGTGACTAAAAATATCGTTGACAAAATGTTGGAACACCGCAGGCGCATTAGTAAGACCAAATGGCATGACCAGATTTTCATAATGCCCTTCCGGAGTATTAAAGCCGTCTTCCACTCATCCCCTCTTTGATGCGAACCAGGTTATAGGCTCCTCTGAGATCCATTTTGGAGAACCATTTAGCACCAGCAACCTGATTAAAGAGGTCGGGAATGAGAGGAAGAGGATAGGGATCTCGGATAGTTATCCGGTTTAATTCCCGAAAATCCAGGCAAGGACGCAGGCCCCCATCTTTCTTTTTAACGAAAAAGAACCCTGCAGCCACGGGTGAAGAAGAGGGTCTGATGTGTCCCTTAGCCAAACTTCTCCGAAATATAATCTTTCATAGCCTTTCTCTCCGGGCCAGAAAGATTGTATAACCGGGTTTTAGGTAGTTTTGCCCCAGGTAACAGATTAATTGGGCAATCATATGGACGATGAGGTGGTAACCCCTGACAACCCTTCTCAGAGAACACATCCATAAAATCTGACAGAAAGGAAGGTAGAAATGTTACAGAGAGTGTTGAGCACCTACTACTCAAGCAGTTGTCCTTACAATGTTCACTCCACTCCACAATCTCCCCGGCCTGCCAATCCACCACGGGATTGTGAGTCACCAGCCAGGGAAGCCCCAAAACCATAGGAGCCGGAAGACCGTCCAGGACATAACAAGAGATATGCTCTTTATGGAGGTCCCCTACCTGCAGATGGATATTATGGACGATCTGAGTTAACTCTCTCTGAGTAAGAGGGGAGGAGTCGATGGCAAAAACAGGAATAGTTCTGCGTACTGGTTCCGGAGTAACACCCAGAGCCAGAGCAAACCGTGAATCCACCAAATTGACCCCCGCCCCACTGTCCAAAAAGACGGAACAGATCTCAGTCTTATTGCCCGCCACAACGGTAGCGGACAACAAAAACTGAGACATGCGTATGGAGGAAACGAATACGCCCAGACTGTTATCCTCCGCACAGTCTGGGGACTCTAGTTTTCCGCGGCTCCTTAGTTTGTGATCTCTTGGGTTCTGAGGGACATACCTTTACAAAATGACCCCTCCCCCACAACGAAAACAAACCTCTGACCTATGGCGGACCTTAGGAGGATTCACCCGCCTAGTGGCGCCCCTATTTGCATTGGTTCGACTGGATCACAACAAACCGATCGCTGCCCTATAGAGGCCTCTGTAGAATTTAATAGTCTCTCCCTGAGTCGTCTGTCGATTCTTATGGACAGAGACATAGCAGCCTCAAGAGACCCAGGGACCTCGTATACAGCCAGCGCGTCTTTAATTTTTCAGACAACCCCTGGCAGAACTGACTCCTAAGGGCCGAGTCGTTCCATAATGTATCCGTAGCCCACCTACGGAATTCAGAACAATATAGTTCAGCTGACCGGTTCTCCTGCCGAAGTCTACGTAGCTTAGACTCAGCCAGTGAGACCCTGTCAGGGTCATCATACACGAGACCCAAGGCTTCAAAAACTCCTCCACTGATCGTAAGGCCGGAGAGTCAGATGGTAAAGAGAAAGCCCAAGCTCTGCGGATCTCCTTGCAGGAGAGAAATTACAATGCCCACCCGTTGTTCCTCACCGCCGGAGGATCTAGGGCGTGAACCTGAAGAACACTTTACAAGCTTCTCTGAAGGTTACAAATTGGTCTCTCCCTCCTGAGAACCTATCAGGAAAAGCCACTTTTGGCTCAGGAGTACATTGGTCTCCCCTAGCAACGGTGGAACCCAAGGATTGCTGCTGCAGTACTGTTGCTTTTAATCCTGCCACTTCAAGGGATAACCCCTGTAATTGTTTCGCCAAACCGTAACCGGATCCATAGTGAAACAGAAGAATACAAAGCAAAACAGCAGGCAAAAAAAAAAAAAAAAAAGGAAATGTCACTTTTTTTTTTTTTTTTTTTTTAAAAGGCCAGATATACTGTCACGACCGCTATCCCAGCAGCAGTCGTGTCGCACCAGACGGAGGGGAAGGGGACCCTTATCTACGGATGGGAAATAGAACGGCCACCCCTGACAAACCCTACGCTGGCAACTGTCTGCCCTGATACCCTAGACGGGGTGTGAACCCGTGCGGCGAGCAGGATGCCTAAACCCTGAGTGACCCTTAGAAGACTAGACTGGGGAAAGGCAGATGGGAGCACTAGTCACCATCACTCATGTCTAGGAGAACAACAGGGGAAGACAGTAACAAACAAACAAACAATCTCCAGCAGAGATAGACTTATCCAGTCACGAGCAGAGAAGATGATCCCAACAACGACAGTCCACGCCAGACACGAGCTCCACAGCAATACCGTCAAACGATCTCCTTCAAAGGTCAGAATAGCACTGGAAGTAAGGACTATATCTGGCAATGACTGCAAGTGAAACTGAAACTAATATAGTAGCTGGGAGTGGCAGACAGCACTCACCTGAGAAGAATGCCTACAAACTCCCAGTCAGGACAAAAAGGTTTACAAGGCAAAACCTGGATGACATACCCTGAACCATGAAGCAAACTCACAAGCTATCGCGAGTAGCAAGTCGCTGCGACCTTCTCTTCCCAGACCTATCTGGATCAGTCACAGTCGTGACAGGTACTTTCACACATGCATTGTGAGGATCCGGCAGGCAGTCCCGTTGCTGGAACTGCCAGCCAGATCCGGAAATCCGTGTGCAAACGGAAAGCATTTGTAGACAGATCCGGATGCGGATCCGTCAAACAAATACATTGAAACACCGGATCAGTCTCTCCGGTGTCATTCGGAAAAACAGTTTTGCCAGAACACCTGGTGCCGGATTAATGCATTTCAATGGAAAATAATGCCGGATCCGGCATTCCGGCAAGTGTTCCGGAATTTTGGACCGAGAAAATATCGCAGTATGCTGCAGTATTTTCTCCGGCTAAATACCGTAAGAGTGACTGAACTGAAGACATCCTGATGCATACTGAACGGACTGCTCTCCATTCAGAATGCATTAGGATAAAACTAATCAGTTTATTTACAGTATTGAGCCCCTAGGACGGAACTCAATACCGGAAAACTTTAACGCAAGTGTCAAAGTACCGTTAGTAAGCTGAACTTTACAGGTTTGGCTAAGTGTGTGTGTGTGGGGGGGGGGGGGGGCAACCATGCAAGACCATGAATCAAAATCTTCTCCGAACCTTCTGAACTGTTCTGATGCAAATCTTCTAGAATCCCTGCATCTATCTTTGTCCAAGCATCGGAACATTGTGCATTTACAGAGCATACTTTGGGCAGGCCTACCCTCAGCTTCTTTGTTGTGCTGCCCGCTGATGTTGGGCTCACCTGAGGTGGATGGCTTGAGATGTATTGATTCCAGCAGTTGCTGCAACTATTCCTAATGTGTATCTCATCAGAGTCTTGTATGGGTGCCTCCTCGAGACTATCAACAGTCCTGAGAAAATGATGTGAACATTAAAAGGAGTATGGAACAATACAAGGCCAAACATGCAGATAGGTTGGCTGGTCACTATATCAAACTAACTTAATAAAATTTGCCTTTTTGGGGCAAAGTCTATTTGGGCAAAAAACATTTCAAGCATGAACACTTGGTCCCCTGAGAGGCCTTGGGTGGGCTCCTTACCTCCATGCAGGCAATGTGTCATGGCGTGGTGTGGGAGGGGAACTCCACACCAAACACAAGGGGGTGGGAGAAGGTATCAGGCCTGAAAACTAGGGAGAGGAAAAGGTCATCACCTAATGAAATCCTCACCCTAGACCTGGTTGCTAACCGAATGAACAGACCTCAAAGGAGAACTGTTCATTCACAGGAACCTAACGCCTGGCTAACCCTGTGAGGCCCTGGGAATAGTGACTGGGCCACAGACGACCTGTTCCTTTCCAGCTTAAAGAATAGGAGTCTACCTCAGGCCTAATACCAAAAGACCAGGGAAACAACGCAATACAAATATAAAGGAACAAGACGCATAACTTTTGCAGTAAGATGGACAAACAGGCACAACGGAGAAGACAACACACCAGCTCTTCCACAACCAAATGAAGCTATCCACTGCAGGGAGTGATGACTAAATAGGGAAATAGTAATGACCACTATGCTGCACCTGAGACCCACATCCTCTACTCGGGTCCGTAACCCCTCCAGTGAACAAGATACTGGAGGAATCTATGGAGAACTTGGGAGTCAATTATCCTGGCAATTTGAAATTCCAAATTACCGTCCACCATGACAGGAGCGGGAGGCAAGGAGCACGGCACAACAGGTTTCACATATCTCTTCAACAACGACTTATGCAACACATTATGAATTTTCCAAGCTTGAAGAAGCTCAAGACGAAAGGCTACCGGGTTAACAATGGCAGTGATCTTATATGGACCAATAAACCTTAGATCCAACTTCCAAGAAGGTATTTTCAACTTATTGTTTCTTGTGGACAGCCACACAGTCACCCACTCTCAGGTCCGGACCACTCATACATCTCTTGTCAGCCATACGTTTATACTTCTTGCCCATCTTTTTCAGATTATTTTGAAATTTACGACAGATAGATGACAAAGAAGAGGAAAATCTTTCCTTTTCAGGTACACCAGAAGTCTCAGTGCCAGAAAATGTGCCAAATTGCGGGTGGAACCCATATGCCCCAAAGAACGGCGACTTATCAGTAGACTCCTGTCTACGGTTATTTATGGCAAACTCGGCCAAAGCCAAGAACGAAGACCACTCCTCCTGGTTCTCTGAGACAAAACATCTCAAGTAAGTCTCCAGATTCTGATTTGTGCGTTCAGTCTGTCCGTTCGACTGAGGATGAAAGGCCGAAGAGTAAATTGTACCCCCAGACGAGTACAGAACGCCTTTATGAATTTGGAAACAAACTGAGTCCCTCTATCAGACATCACATCAGAAGGAAGACCATGTCATTTCACGATGTTGACAAACACCTGTGCAAGACTTTTAGCATTGGGTAGACCTGATAATGCTATAAAGTGCGCCATCTTACTAAATCGATCAACGACAACCAGAATCACAATTTTCCCTGAAGAATTAGGTAAATCTGTGATAAAATCCATGGATAAATGAGTCCATGGTCTGGACGGGATGGGCAGCGGAAGTAAAGATCTGGAAGGCCGAGTATGTGTCACCTTAGCACATGCACAAGTACCACAAGCTGACACATAGTCCTCAACACACTTACGCAACCCCGGCCACCAGAATCTACGAGATATGAGATTGACAGTTGATCTGCTCCCAGGGTGTCCTGTGAGAACTGTACAGTGATATTCCTCGAACACTTTGTGACGTAATTCAGACGGAACAAACAACTTCCCGGAGGCAAGAATCTGGTGCATCTCCCTGGACCTCCACCTCTGCCTCATGATCGGGATATAGGGCGGATATTACTACCCCTTTGGACAATATCGGGCCAGGATCTTCTGAATCACCTTCCCCAGAAATGCTACGCGACAAAGCATCAGCCTTGATGTTCTTAATCCCAGGGCGATAGATGACAATGTAATTAAATCTAGCAAAAAACAATGACCATCTGGCCTGTGTTAGGTTCAGTGGTTTAGCCGACTCCAAGTAAGCCAGATTTTTGTGATCAGTAAGCACAGTAATAGGTTGAATCGCTCCTTCTAACCAATGACGCCCTTCTTCAAAAGCCAACTTAAGGGCCAGCAATTCCCTATTACCCACATCATAATTTCTTTCAGCAGTTGGGTTTCTTAGAGAAGAATGCACATGGGCGCCATTTACTAGGTGAAGGACCCTGCAACAAGACCGCTCCTACCCCAACCTCAGATGCGCCAACTTCCACAATGAATGGCTGTGACACATTCGGTTGCACCAGTATAGAGGCAGAAGCAAAACACTCCTTCACCGCTGAAAAAGCTTGTAATGCCGTATCAGACCAAACTGAGACAACTGAACCTTTCCTAGTCATGTCTGTTAAAGATTTAACCACAGACGAGTAGTTCAAAATGAATTTACGGTAGTAGTTGGTGAACCCCAAAAACCGCATAAGCGCTTTAAAATCGTGACGATCCCAGTCCAGAACAGAATGGACCTTCTCAGGATCCATCCGAAAACCTGAAGATGAGAGTAGATAACCCAGGAATTACACTTCCTGAACTGCAAATGCACACTTCTCCATCTTAGCATACAATTTATTCTCTCTTAGGATCTGTAACACCTGTCTCACCTGATTCTGATGAGTCTCCATGTCTGGAGAATAAATTAGTATATCATCCAAATACTCAACAACAAACCTATCCACCAGATGATGAAAGATGTCATTAACAAAATGTTTAAAAACCGCAGGTGCATTGTTAACCCAAAAGGCATGACCAGATTCTCAAAATGACCCTCAGGGATATTAAATGCTGTCTTCCATTCGTCCCTCTCCTTGATCCTTACCAGATTATATGCCCCCCTCAAATCAAACTTAGAGAACACATTGGCACCGACAATCTGATTAAACATATTATGGATCAAAGGAAGGGGATAAGGATCACGGACAGTAATACGATTGAGTTTACAGAAGTCCAGACATGGCCTAAGAGTTCCGTCCTTTTTTTTTTAACAAAGAAAAACCCCACAGCCACTGGGGATTTAAATGGTCTGATATGTCCCTTAGCCAAACTCTCTGTGATATATATATTCTAGCATGGCCGCTCTTTCGGGTTCAGAAAGGTTATACAACCGAGATTTGGGCAACTTAGCTCCAGGAATAAGATTGATGGGACAATCATGATCTCGATGCAGAGGTAATTCCTGGCCTCCACTTTTAGAAAATACATCAGAAAATTCAGATATAAATGAGGGTACAGCTTTTGTGGTTACAACAGAAAGCGATGTATTAAGACAGTAGTCTAAGCAATAATCACTCCAATTGAGAATCTGTCTTGCTTGCAAATTGATGGTAGGATTAGGTTTACTTAACCATGGCAAGCCCAATACCATCGGAGCAGGCAGACCCTCCAACACAAAACACAAAATTAATTCCTGATGAAAATCACCAACTCTCAAACTGATGTCCTGCACAATGTGTAATAAGCATTTTTGGGCAAGTGGAGCGGAGTCAATAGCAAACACCGAAATATTTTTCTCTAATACACTTGTTGCCAACCCATGCATACGTACGAACTGACCATGAACTAGGTTAACCTCTGACCCACTGTCGATAAAGGCCTCAATTCTCACAGTTTTGGAGTCTAGCGTCACCTCGGCAGACAGGAGAAATTTGGTACTACCAGTAAAAGACAAAAGTAAGTTCTCTGACTCCCCAACCACACCACCTTGAGTAATATGGGGATTAAACATTCTTTTTTTGTTTTCGAGTTCGTCACAGACATAAACGCGAGTGCCTCTCCATCCAAAATGTCAGAGGAAGCCGTCACCTCATATGATAGTACATACTAAGAGTGAGGGACCTTAGATCTCTCTCTCAGACGTCTATCAATATGTACAGCAAGTGACATAGCCACCTCCAATGACTCAGGATTTTCGCAATAGGCCAACGCGTCTTTCAGCCTCTCGGATAAACACTGACAGAATTGGCTACGGAAAGCTGGATTATTCCACTCCGTATCTGTAGCCCATCTCCTAAATTCAGAGCAATAGATCTCGCAGAGCGCTTTCCCTGCCGTTATCCACGCAACCTAGTCTTGGCCAGGGAAATCCGATCTGGGTCTTCGTAGATCAGACCCAGAGCTCTGAAAAACTCATCTACCGTCCGGAGAGACTGCGATCCAGTCGGCAAAGAAAAGCCCAAGCCAGGGCGTCTCCTTTAAACAACTACATAATTATACCCACTCTTTGACTCTCATCACCAGAAGAGCAAGGACGCAGCTTAAAATATAATTTGCATGACTCCCTAAACAGAGTGAAATTATCACTGCCCCTGGAAAATCTGTCAGGGAGAGCAATCTTAGGTTTAGGGCAGGCCTGATTCCCACTGTCGGAACCAGCCGCCTGAGGTCTCTGGATCTGCGAGATGGTTTTGCGGAGGTCAGCTACCTCCAAAGACAACCCCTGTAGTTGTCTGACCAGTGCAGAGATCGGATCTACACAAACAAAAATGTCACAGCATGGTGTGGGAGGGGAACTCCACACTAAACACAAGTGGGAGGGAGAAGGTATCAGGCCTGGAAACTAGGGAGAGGAAAATAAATCCTTACCCTAGCCCTGGCTGCTAACCGAATGAACAAACCTAAAAGGTAGGACTGTTCATTCACAGGAACCTAACGCCTGGCTAACCCTGTAAGGCCCTGGGGATAGTGACTGGGCCACAGACGACCTGTTCCTTCCCAGCTGAAGGAACAGGAGTCTACCTCAGGCCTAATACCAAAAGACCAGGGAAACAACGCAATACAAATATAAAGGAACGAGACACTTAACTTCTGCAGTAAGATGGACGAGCAGGCACACCGGAGAAGACAACACACCAGCTCTTCCACAACCCAATGAAGCTATTCATCGCAGGGAGTGATGGGATGAGCTAGATTAAATAGGGTAGTAGTACTATGATTCACCTGAGACTAGAGGTGTGGTCATTACCATCAACAACACTGCAAGAAGTGAAACCAAAAGAGACTGTCAGATGACATCACGTGTCCGATCTTCTAACCCCCGTCATGGGAGGGACCATGACAGTACCCCCCCCCCTTTCTAGGGGTGGCCTCTGGACACCCAGGACCGACTTTATCCGGATGAGTTCTGTGAAAGGCCCTCACCAGACGTCTAGCATAAACGTCGGCCGTAGGGACCCACATCCTCTACTTGGGTCCGTAACCCCTCCAGTGAACAAGATATTGAAAACTTGGGAGTCAATTATGGGAGACTGTCAGATGACATCACGTGCGGACAGGGACCGTGACACAATGATGTCCAAGCCACACTACTTTCAGTAACATATTTGAAAATGAAAGGAGTTGTTTCATTTTGCTATTAGTAAGGTAAGATGAGAGTAAAATGGCTGACCACCAGGCAGCTGGCAAAAAGTGGAGTGATCTGGCGCTATTTCAGTAGCTCTGATTTCATAAACTCTGAACTAGCATAGCTTGATGAGCAATGCCTTTTCTGCTGCAACCATGCTCTGCAATGGGAATTACTGAAACAGCCCCAGACCACTCCATTGTTTCCGAGCCACCTGGTGGTTGGGGCTATTAGTTTCTTCTCGCCTGAGTAATGGCGAGATGAGACCACCTCTTAAAAAAAAATGCATTTTAACTCTACATGTACGGCAGATGTCATTTTTTTAAAGCTTACCTGAGCTTTCTAAAAAAGTTAGTTGTGCTTTTTTTTACAATCATAACTGAGAAGGAACATATGTTTTTTTGGCTTCCCTAAGGTCTCTTTCAGCTATATTATTCCCTGTTTCATCTGCACAGCTAGATGCATTTCACTCAGAAGCAGGGGGTGTCTCCCTTCTGTGGAATCTCCCAGCACTGTACTGTGACGTCCTTTCCCTTACTTCACACTATGTTTATTTTCAGGTTTGGAGCTCACAGAACATATTCTTTATTGAACGAAATTATATTGTGTGACAGTTCAGTGACTCTTTAACGATAGCTCCTGTTCAGGAGAGAAGTGGGCGCCATAGCTGCCAGGTGCCTGATGTTTCACACAGGAGACACCCCAGGGCTAGTGTCTGTGATCAGCGATACAGCAATTTAAAATAATAAATACGATTGCAATTTGCATATCTCTCGTCCCCCTAGGGGTGCGCTGCCTGTTTGTTGGCTTTTGCATTAGCATTCACAGCACATTTGCACCTGACTGTTTATTTCACTTGCTAGGAGGCGCCGATTAAATTTTTAGATTACAACATATTATGCACTTTCACAAGGTGCCATGTGACATTAATGACTTTGTATCTGTCACGCTGTGTGTGATACTTCATCGCAGAAGTATTGAGAGGATGATTTATGTCACTTTGTGTCATCAACTTTCAGCACTTGTAATTAGTGTTGTGACATCATTGCCAGGCTCTGAATTATAAGAATGCCTTTCAAGGTTAAAGAGGTCCTGTCACCTCTCCTGACTTGTCTGTGTTAATAACTACTTGCATTACCCATGCAATAACTATTCTGGAGCATATATTCTAATGTTATGCTGAACCTCTATTATTCTTGCTAGAAGTCATACATGAATTGTTAGCAGTTTCCAGTGCTATTCCATTATTATTTCTGCTAGAAGTTATGAAGGAATTGCTAACAGTTTACAATGAAGATCCAGATGTGTGTTACAAGTTGGTGGGTGTCAATGCATAGTCTGATACTAATTGGATAGTGTCAGACTGTGCAGGAACACCCTCCTAACTGGTAACACCCATCTAGACCATCATTGTAAGCTGCTAGCAATTCTTTTATAAATTCCAGCAGGAATAATAATGGAATAGGGTTTTAGAATCACTATGTGCACTTGGCCCCCGATATCCTGACCAGGACACATTGTCGACCATTGGCTCTCCATCTACCGCAAATTAAGTTCTTGTCGATTGGCGGTATTAGGTTGCATTGACCTTTCTCTGCTGCACACCCTGGGAGGATTGCGACGGTAGGCTGAACTAAATGCAGAAAAAAGAAAGAAAACCTGCTGCAGTCCACAAGAGAATCTTCTTCAGCGCTGGAAATTCCTTGAACATTGAGGAAATGATCATAGTGTGGTTATTCTGCGTCTTGACACTAAAGATTCCTTGTCAAAAATACTATATTATTTCTGTATGTTTAGTGACATTTTTTCAAAAATGTCAACCCCCTCCTCCCTCAATTTCATAATTCCACCATTTTCTAATGTACTGAGAAGTTATCGCCTGACACCTTCCATCTCAGCCGGGATTCACCTACGTCACATTACCAGGTGGCATCATGTAAAGATAGTATGCATCCTCCTGCTCAGCCACCAAAAACACTGAAACGTGTCATACAGCAAACTAGTCAACACTATATCAGATGACAAGTGACAAATTGATGCATGCTGTATCAGATGCCAAGCGACAAATCGGTGCACACTATATCAGATGCCAATTGACAAATTAATGCATGCTATATTAGACGCTAAGTGAAAAATTGGTGCATGCTATATCAGAGGCCAAGTGACGAATTGATTCACACTGTATAAGAGGACAAAAAACAAATTGGTGCTCGCTGTATGAGAGGACAGGAAACAAATTGGTGCACGCTACATCAGATGCCAATTGACAAATCGGTGCACACTAGGTCAGAGGACAAAAAAACAAATTGGTGCACGCTATATCAAATGTGGAGGGACAAATCGGTGCACACTATATCGGAGGACAAGAAACAAATTGGTGCACGCTACATCAGGTGCCAAGTGACAAATCGGTACACACTAGATCAGAGGACAATAATCAAATTGGTGCACGCTACATCAGGTGCCAATTGACAAATCGGTGCACACTAGATCAGAGGACAAGAATCAAATTGGTGCACGCTACATCAGGTGCCAATTGACAAATCGGTGCAAACTAGGTCAGATGACAAAAAAAACAATTGGTGCACGCTATATCAAATGCGGAGGGACAAATCGGTGCACACTAGATCAGATGCCAAGTGACAAATTAGTGCACACTAGATGAAAGGACAAATGACAAATCGATACATACTAGATCAGAGGACAAGAATCAAATTGGTGCACGCTACATCAGGTGCCAATCGACAAATCGGTGCACACTAGATCAGAGGACAAAAAAACCAATTGGTGCACGCTATATCAAATGCGGAGGGACAAATCGGTGCACACTATATCGGAGGACAAGAAACAAATTGGTGCACGCTACATCAGGTGCCAAGTGACAAATCGATACACACTAGATTAGAGGACAAGAATCAAATTGGTGCACGCTACATCAGGTGCCAATTGACAAATCGGTGCACACTAGATCAGAGGACAAGAATCAAATTGGTGCACGCTACATCAGGTGCCAATTGACAAATCGGTGCAAACTAGGTCAGAGGACAAAAAAACCAATTTGTGCACGCTATATCAATTGCGGAGGGACAAATCGGTGCACACTAGATCAGATCCCAAGTGACAAATTAGTGCACACTAGATGAAAGGACAAGTGACAAATCAATACACACTAGATCAGAGGACAAGAATCAAATTGGTGCACGCTACATCAGGTGCCAATCGACAAATCGGTGCACACTAGATCAGAGGACAAAAAAACCAATTGGTGCACGCTATATCAAATGCGGAGGGACAAATCGGTGCACACTATATCGGAGGACAAGAAACAAATTGGTGCACGCTACATCAGGTGCCAAGTGACAAATCGATACACACTAGATTAGAGGACAAGAATCAAATTGGTGCACGCTACATCAGGTGCCAATTGACAAATCGGTGCACACTAGATCAGAGGACAAGAATCAAATTGGTGCACGCTACATCAGGTGCCAATTGACAAATCGGTGCAAACTAGGTCAGAGGACAAAAAAACCAATTTGTGCACGCTATATCAATTGCGGAGGGACAAATCGGTGCACACTAGATCAGATCCCAAGTGACAAATTAGTGCACACTAGATGAAAGGACAAGTGACAAATCGATACACACTAGATCAGAGGACAAGAATCAAATTGGTGCACGCTACATCAGGTGCCAATCGACAAATCGGTGCACACTAGGTCAGAGGACAAAAAAAACAATTGGTGCACGCTATATCAAATGCGGAGGGACAAATCGGTGCCCGCTATATCAGAGGACAAGAAACAAATTGGTGCACGCTACATCAGGTGCCAAGTGACAAATCGGTGCCCACTATATCAGAGGACAAGAAACAAATTGGTGCACGCTACATCAGGGGCCAAGTGACAAATCGGTGCCCACTATATCAGAGGACAAGAAACAAATTGGTGCACGCTACATCAGGTGCCAAGTGACAAATCGGTGCACACTAGATCAGATGCCAAGTGACAAATCAGTGCACACTAGATAAAAGGACAAGTGACAAATCGCTGCACACTAGATCAGAGGACAAGAAACAAATTGGTGCACATTATATCAGGTACCATGTGCACACTATATCAGACAGAAAGTTGGTGTACATTGTATCAAAGTGGTGCACATTATATCAGGTACCAAGTGCCAAATTGGTGTATTCTATATAAAACACCAAGTGTCAAATTGGTGCACAACATGTGACACAATGGTGCACCCTATATCGGACAGCAGGTGATAAATTGGTGCACAACATACAGTAGGTGCCAACTGGGAAATTTGTGCACAGTACATCCATACAAGATACATTGGACTGAATAAATCCATGGCTACAGTATCACAGAGCATTGCACCCTGTCCAGAAGGCCGTACCTACCTGTGGTTATCTTCCAGCTGAGGGCTGTTTTTCTCACCTATCAATAGACGGACACACTGCGCACTACTGATGTCATATAGAGGAGGCTGCAATAACATTATTACCACCAAAAAAAGGTTCCAGAATGAAGGAGCCACATGGCAGCATCAAATAATACATCTGCCAAATACTACGCCGGCCAGGCCAAAGGGGGTGTGAAAACTTTTTTTTGTCTGTTTATGTAACAAAACCAGCGCTAGTTACATAAAAATATCTGCATAGAAACCTGGAGCGATGCTCTGCCAGTGTAACCCCTCACGCCTCTCATGGGCCGTATTCTGAAAGCCATATTTGTTTTTTGCCAGGATTTTAGGGGGGTTTAACTTATGAACTAACTATTATTAACTCTTGCCATCCAGCATTTTATTTTTTTTTTACATTTTATGCACCTTTTTATTTGGGTTTTATGTTACCACATTCTAAAACCCATTACCCATTTTATTTTTTATAGTTTTTATCGGTACCATTTTGGGGTACATACTACTTTTTGATCACTTTTTATTCTAGTTTATGAAAGGAGGGATAAAAATACAATTCTGACACTTTTTTTTACGATGTTCATTGTATGGAACTTAATTTTATGGTACTTTGTATACTTTTTTTTATTGTTTTATATGTTATTCACATTATGGCTTTACATTTTTTTTAACTTCTTTTAGAATTATTTTTTAAGGCCCCACTGGGAGACTTAATGGTTGTTTCCAGGACTCGTCAATATCTGTCCGACTCTCAGCAGCTCAGCTGTTTGAACAGGCTGTGGCTCTTCGGTGAGCACCGCGGCCTCTCCCTAGGCCAGTAACATCACGTACATTGGTCACTTGGCCTAGTCGCAGCGCAGTCCAATACAAGTGAATGGGCCTGGGCTGCAGTACTAATCACAGCTGCTTTACAATGTACAATGCTGTGCCTGCCTGAGCCCCCACCTCTTCAAATTGATGGGGGTACTGGAAGTCAGACCCCAGTGACCAGATATTGATGATGTATCCTGAGGGTCGGCCATCCATATATTAGTTCTGGAAAATCCCTTTAACCACGCTATTGCTTGATCTGTCATATAACACATTGCAATACGTCTGTATAAAGCTGACAGGCATCGGGGGTTCCCAGTCCATCTAAGCACTGAGATGCTGCAGTCATTATTGAGGGCGGCATCTAAGGGTTTTTATACAGGATCACAGTTATCTTTAAATTCAGCCATTAAAGCTAATGTTGCAGGCTCAGCTACTGCCATGCAAGCGCCATACATCTGTGGCATTTCATGTAAATGCCCCACGCCTGTGCCATAGCTATATAATAAAGGAACAATGCTCTGTGTATTGACTGGTTAAAGGAGCGGTTTCCCTGCAATTTTTGTACATGAAGGGTTAAAGTTGCAACATGTTACCTGTGTTGCGGCGTTAGGTTGGGATTAGTGCTGATCCCCTCAGTTAGAGGGACTTCGAAATACTGCATTATTGAGATGCCAGTCTGAGCTTTGTATCTTTATGCAAAATTATTTTGCTAGGATAAAAACCTGCGCCGGCGTTCGCATCGAGAAAAGGCCTGACACACTGACTGGGGTAGACCAAGGGCCACTTACACTCTCAAGGGCCCAGACTTCATCTTTTAATCAATCCAGAGAGTGTTATACAAAGAGCATTTCCTTCTCTGGAGGACCAAATACATCTGTACTTAGAACACGGAAAGTCTATTAGTTTCAATGGGAAACATGTAATACTTTATTTCCCCTGCGGGGGTGCTGTAGGTCGATTGAATGCTTTTTGCGGGATTCTGAAACAGATTACAGGTCACTGGGGTCCAAACAGAGAGGCACCTTGTGATCCGCTTACTGTCACAAAACCCATCTAAGAAAAAGGGACAGTTTATTATAAGCAACCCCTTTAAGAAGGACACTGTAATAATTTACATATTATTGGAGCTGTCCCCTCTCCTGACATGTCTGTTTTGGCAAATCCTTGCATTTCCCATGTGATAAAAATCATAGAGCATCTATTCTTAGGACTCCATGTCGTGCTATTCCTTTATTACTCCTGCTGGAAGTTGTGGATGAATTGCTAGCATTTTGCAATGAAGGTCCAGATGGGTGTTACCAGTTGAGGGTGTGTTCCTGCATAGTCTGACACTGCCAATATTGACAGTGTCAGACTCTGCAAGTGCACACCCCAAATTGGTAACACCCATCTGGACCTAAATTGCAAATAATGAATTCATACCTTCTGGCACTAATAATAGAGGAATGGCACCATAAGGTCATAAAAAGAGATGATCCAAATTGTTATTACAAGGGGAATGCAAGTAGTTGATAAAACAGATGTCAGGATTGGGGACAGGTCCTCTTTAAAGGAGTTGTATGAGATTATAAAAAGGACTACTTTATTTCTATAGACAGCGCCCCTCTTGCCTGCAGGACACGTCTGGTATTGCGTTTCAGCCCTCTTCACTTGAATAGGGCTAAACAGCCATAGCCGATAGCCAATTAACAAGAGTGCCGCCATTTCTGGGTGAAAAACACCTTATTTTTTATTCTTACACCTCATGTGGACGACCATATGTATTTTGAGGTCCGCAAATTATGGATACCGTCTGTGTTGCATCCACCTTTTTTGCAGACCCATTGACTTCAAGTCTAGGACACATTTTATCATTTTGCAGAACGGACATACGGATGCGGAAAGCACATGGGTCATCCGTGTGCTTTCCGCATGCATACGTCCATTCCGCAAAAAGATAAGAGCATGTCCCTAAAATGCAGAAGGCACATGGGACCGCATCTGTAATTTGCGGATCCGTGGTTAGCGGACCTCAAAAAGGATATGGTCGTGTGCATGGTCGCCTGTGTGAGTGGTTGTCTCCTCCAGTTCCCATCTGGATGTAATAGTTTAGGAACATGGGTTTACAGATCTCAGGCAGAAAGTGTTAATATGTTTTTCGACTGATGAATGAGGAGCAACGCTCTGCAGGTATTTGTAGGGGGTAATGCTCTGCCTGCCTCTGGTTGGGAGGGATTAGTAGCAATGTACAAGGTTTGCTGTCACCATATGCTGACTGTGTCCTTAAATACCCCATACCCCGCCCTGCAGCCTTGGATGTGTTTTTCTAAGAAAAGCAGGACATTAAGGGCAGACTGTATGATAAACGATCGGGGGGGGGGGGGGGGGGGTGTGGCGGGTGGTGCATGTACTGAGGCTGTAAAAAGAGGGAGGGGAAAAACCCAAAGGGGGGAATCACAAACAGCCATACATATAAGCCCTGCCATTCCATATAACTTGTTCCCGTAACGCCCCTCATTGCCACAAATAACCCGAACTATTATACTGCGCTGCTCCTGTAATCTCTCTGCAGAAGGATGTGCTCATCAGTCCAGCAGTATTAGAGGGGTCTACTGGATTTTATACAGGAGCTCAAATTGCAGCAGTAGACGTGTACACGCGTGTGATAAATTCTCAATAAATGTTCAGTCTCAAGCAGCGGGACAGAGGAGCAGTGTCTGTTTATATTCTGTATGTCTATATAGCTCCAGTGACAAATTTCTGGGGCGTTAAAGAAGGTTGTACGGGAGCAGGGCTGCCATCAGGAATGTCCGGGCCCCGTACAGGCAAGTTTAGTGCCCCCAAACTCTCCCTACCTGCTGCCTGGTTATAGAGAAGAACACAGCACTACATACCTCTTACATCCAGAGATGTCTCCTCTGATGTAGGCGTTCTCTTTCCTCATCTTCTCCATTCGGACCAGACCGCCATGATGACTTCTTTCAGCCAAGTCTCGTCTCTGCAGAGTTTGTTAAAAAACACATTTTATATTTCTCAATTTTCCATCGTCCTCCTCGTCTTGGTGCCCCAACACTGTCGTCCTGATGCCACCCCCAACACTGTGCATGCTGTGCTCCCCAATGCACCAAAGTGCTGCAAAAAATAGTGCCCCATTAGTAATACAGGCCCCTAAATTACCCCCAGTAATAATAGTGCTTCCTATAATGCTGCCACTAATAACAGTGCCCCCTATATTCCAGCAATAATGCCATGTTTCCCCCATAATAATAATGCCGAATAGTAATGCCCATTATCATGTCACCAGTAATAACAATGCCCCTATTATGCCTCCAGTATAGTGCATATACCAATAACAGTAATAATTGTGCCCCTAATTATAATAATGCCCCCAGTATTAGACATGTCTTCATAGTAACCTCCGTAATGCCCTTTAGGCCTCTTTCACATGAACGTGTGAGCCCGTGCCCGTGCTGCGGACCGCAAATTGCGGTCTGGAATGCACTTGCACCGACCGCCGGGAAGCTGCAGCGGCTCGCGGATCCATTTACTTCAATGGGTCCGCGATCTGCCCGTTCCGCAAAAAAATAGGACATGTTCTATCTTTTTGCGGAACGGAAGTACGGAATGTAACCCCACGGAAGCACTCCGTAGTATTCCTTTCCGTGATTCCGTTCCACACCGTTCCGCATCTCCAGATTTGTGGACCCATTGAAGTAAATGGGTCCGCATCCATGATGCGGAATGGCCACGGAACGGTGCCTGTGTATTGCGGATCCGCAAATGCGGTTCAAAATACGGGCACGGGGCGCACACGTTCGTGTGAAAGAGGCCTTAGAGTCCCTGGTAATGGACATTTCACTATAGTAACCTTTATGGTCACCAAGTAAAAAAAAATATTTAAAAAAACTACTACTCACCTGGCTCCCATTCCCTGATGCTGTTTGTGGAGCAGACCACAGGCCGCCTGCGGCCCGTTGCAGGAAGTAACAATGACATGATTGTGGCACCTGCTTCCCGATGTGCCTTTATACTGCTTCATAGGCTTCAGGACTAAGAGCAGGAAATGTTATATAAAAAAAAAAACTAAAAACATTGCTAACCTACTAAATCCACAGGAGCTCCAGTGCAGAATCTCTGGTGGACCCGGCAGGCTTATATTTTTCACTCTCTACTTATGTCTCCTCCTATTACTCCAAAAAGCCACACGAACGTGTCCACTGCAGAAAGTATGCTCCGTGTGCAATTATGGCAGGTTTCACATGATTGCACGTTATTATAATGATTTATAATGCTGTGTGTCTCTGCCTCAACTTGCATCTACTGAATTATAATGACAGCATTATGTCAGTATAATTCAGTAGATGCAAGGTTGGGCAGAGACACACAGCATTAGAAAACATGCTGTGCAGTCCTGTGAAATGAGCAGTTGGGAAATCACACTCCCACATGGCGCGTGTTTTCCGTGCAGGACACGCTTATCTGAAAGAGGCCTAAGAGATAGGCGAACTCATTTGTCTCATCAACAGTGGGCGCCCAATGGCCGCTAGATTGACTGCGCTAGGCATGTGGCCCGGCCCTGACATATTCCTGTCTAGGGACACAATCTCTTCTATATCTCCTCCTATTACTCAATATAACCTATCCTATTACTCTATATAATTTTCCCTCCTATTACTCCATTTAACGCCTCCTGTATGTACTCCTATTTCTTCATTTAACCGCTCCTATATCTGCTCCTTTTACTCCATATATGTGGAGTAATAGGAGGAGATACAGGAGAGGTTATATGGAGTAATAGGAGGAGACATAGGAGAGGTTATATGGAGTAATAGGAGGAGATATATGAGAGGATATATAGAATAATAGGAGGAGATATAGGAGAGGATATATGGAGTAATAGGAGATATAGGAGAGGTTATATGGAGTAATAGGAGGAGATATAGGAGAGGTTATATGGAGTAATAGGAGGAGACATAGGAGAGGTTATATGGAGTAATAGGAGGAGATATATGAGAGGATATATAGAATAATAGGAGGAGATATAGGAGAGGATATATGGAGTAATAGGAGATATAGGAGAGGTTATATGGAGTAATAGGAGGAGATATAGGAGAGGTTATATGGAGTAATAGGAGGAGATATAGGAGAGGGTATATGGAGTAATAGGAGGAGATATAGGAGAGGATATATAGAATAATAGGAGGAGATATAGGAGAGGATATATGAAGTAATAGGAGACATAGGAGAGGGTATATGGAGTAATAGGAGGAGATATAGGAGAGGATATATAGAATAATAGGAGGAGATATAGGAGAGGTTATATGGAGTAATAGGAGATATAGGAGAGGTTATATGGAGTAATAGGAGGAGATATATGAGAGGATATATAGAATAATAGGAGGAGATATAGGAGAGGATATATGGAGTAATAGGAGATATAGGAGAGGTTATATGGAGTAATAGGAGGAGATATAGGAGAGGGTATATGGAGTAATAGGAGGAGATATATGAGAGGATATATAGAATAATAGGAGGAGATATAGGAGAGGATATATGGAGTAATAGGAGATATAGGAGAGGTTATATGGAGTAATAGGAGGAGATATAGGAGAGGTTATATGGAGTAATAGGAGGAGACATAGGAGAGGTTATATGGAGTAATAGGAGGAGATATATGAGAGGATATATAGAATAATAGGAGGAGATATAGGAGAGGATATATGGAGTAATAGGAGATATAGGAGAGGTTATATGGAGTAATAGGAGGAGATATAGGAGAGGTTATATGGAGTAATAGGAGGAGATATAGGAGAGGGTATATGGAGTAATAGGAGGAGATATAGGAGAGGATATATAGAATAATAGGAGGAGATATAGGAGAGGTTATATGGAGTAATAGGAGGAGATATAGGAGAGGTTATATGGAGTAATAGGAGATATAGGAGAGGTTATATGGAGTAATAGGAGGAGATATAGGAGAGGTTATATGGAGTAATAGGAGGAGATATATGAGAGGATATATAGAATAATAGGAGGAGATATAGGAGAGGATATATGGAGTAATAGGAGAGGTTATATGGAGTAATAGGAGGAGATATAGGAGAGGGTATATGGAGTAATAGGAGGAGATATATGAGAGGATATATAGAATAATAGGAAGAGATATAGGAGAGGTTATATGAAGTAATAGGAGGAGATATAAGAAGGAAATATGGAGTAATAGGCGGAGATACGGGAGAGGTTATATAGAGTAATAAGAGGATATATAGGAAAAGTTATATGGAGTAATAGGAGGAGATATAGGAGAGGATATATGGAGTAATAGGAGGAGATATAGGAGAGATTAAATGGAGTACTAGGAGGAAATATAGTTGAGGTTATATGGAGTCATTCGCCAATATTTCCAATCAGGAACATATCGGAGCCCCTTTAGGCACCACTACACGGTATCTCAGCATGGCATGGGGTCCTACCACTAGACTACCTATGGTGTGTGAACAAGGTCTGAACAGGTATTAAGCAGCCTACAGCCCCATCCCACTCACCTGCACTGCAGGACCAACAATGCAATGGGGAACAAATGAGGCCGCAAGCTACACCTACAACAGACCATGTGACACCGGCTTCCAGGTGCAACAGAATGTTTACCAGCCTTATGCAATGGCACATTCAATACATATAAAACAAAAATCACAAAAATAAACGTGGCCTAAATGGGTGGGACTGCTCCAGACCCCAAACACTGTGGCGTGTTTCTAACTGGGGGGGCAGTTCCTCCGCATGTGGTTCGCAGCGAACGGCTATCCCCAGCAAAAATTGCATACAATGGAGGATGCCGTTCGTGCCGGCATCCTCCATTGTATGCAATTTTTGCTGGGGATAGCCGAATCTCTCAGCTTTTAACACCAGAGTGAGGGATTAGCCAGTGTTGTCAGGTGCTTATCCATGTGGTGCATCTTTTTTCTGTGAGTTATGTGTTTATATATTTTCATCCGCACATGTTTTATTTTGCGTAGGATGTTTTTGTGGTGCTTGTGGTTCGCGCCGCCATCCTCCATTGTATGCAATTTTTGCTGGGGATAGCCGTTCGCTGCGAACCACATGCGGAGGAACTGCCCCCCCAGTTAGAAACACGCCACAGTGTTTGGGGTCTGGAGCAGTCCCACCCATTTAGGCCACGTTTATTTTTGTGATTCTTGTTTTATATGTATTGAATGTGCCATTGCATATGGCTGGTAAACATTCTGTTGCACCTGGAAGCCGGTGTCACATGGTCTGTTGTAGGTGTAGCTTGCGGCCTCATTTGTTCCCCATTGCATTGTTGGTCCTGCAGTGCAGGTGAGTGGGATGGGGCTGTAGGCTGCTTAATACCTGTTCAGACCTTGTTCACACACCATAGGTAGTCTAGTGGTAGGACCCCATGTCATGCTGAGATACCGTGAAGTGGTGCCTAAAGGGGCTCCGATATGTTCCTGATTGGAAATATTGGCGAATCTCTCAGCTTTTAACATCCGAGTGAGGGACTAGCCAGTGTTGTCAGTTGCTTATCCATGTGGTGCATCTTTTTTCTGTGAGTTATATGGAGTAATAGGAGGAGATATAGAAGAGGTTATATTAAGTAATAAGAGGAGATATAGGAGAGGTTATATGAATATATGGAGGCTACTCCATATACCAACTTCTATATCTCCCCCTATTACTCCATATAACCTCTTCTGTATATCATCCTATTACTCCATATAACCTCTCCTATATCTCCTCCTATTACTCCATATAACCTCTCCTATATTTCCTTCTATTACTCCATATAACCTCTCCTATATCTCCTCCTATTACTCCATATAACCTCTCCTATATCTCCTCATATTACTCTATATAACCTATCCTATATCTCCTCCTATTACTCCATATAACCTCTCCTATATCTCCTCATATTACTCTATATAACCTATCCTATATCTCCTCCTATTACTCCATATAACCTCTCCTATATTTCCTCCTATTACTCAATATAACCTCTTCTATATCTCCTATTGCTCCATATAACCTATCATATATCTTCTCCTGTTACTCCATATATCATCTCCTATATCTCCTCCTATTACTTCATATATCCTCTCTTATATCTCCTTCTATTACTCCATATAACCTCTCCCATATCTCTTCCTATTACTCCATATAACCTCTCCTATATCTATTCCTATTACTCCATATAACCTCTCCTATATCTTCTCCTATTACTTAATATTTCCCACTATATTTCCAATAACACCATACAGCCGCTCTTTGTATTTCCTCCTATTACTATAATACATCTCTAATTCCTCCTCCTCCTCACATCATTTCTGCATATTACCCCAGATGACCTCGCTTTAAAAAAATCACTCTACTTTCTGTTCCCCTTTCCCTGCTCCCCCTCCTCCTCTCTCTCCCGTTCTCTCACACTAACACCGTTCCTGTCGCTGAGAAATCTATTAATAGCTTTGTCAAAGTACATTCTGTTCTCCTCATTACACAAGTCTGTTTACTCCCTTGCAGAGATCCAAAAGAGAGGGAGGGGAGCGGACATAACAGTCCTCAGATCCCCTTTCACACTAGTGACCCTGTAACATCTCATTGAAGTCATTCTGTGTTTCACTACAACATTAACATTGCATTACATAGGACCCAAAGCCTCTTTCTACCCCAGGAGCATCTTATTACAGTGACCCGGCTCCTGATCCTCTTATTACCCTGTAACATCTTATTACAGTGACCCGGCTCCTGATCCTCTTATTACCCTGTAACATCTTATTACAGTAACCTGGCTCCTGATCCTCTTATTACCCCTGTAACATCTTATTACAGTAACCCAGCTCCTGATCCTCTTATTACCCTGTAACATCTTATTACAGTAACCCGGCTCCTGATCCTCTTATTACCCTGTAACATCTTATTACAGTAACGCCGCTCCTTATCCTCTTATTACCCCTGTAACATCTTATTACAGTAACCCGGCTCCTGATCCTCTTATTACCCTGTAACATCTTATTACAGTAACCCGGCTCCTGATACTCTTATTACCCCTGTAACATCTTATTACAGTAACCTGGCTCCTGATCCTCTTATTACCCCTGTAACATCTTATTACAGTAACCCGACTCCTGATCCTCTTATTACCCTGTAACATCTTATTACAGTAACCCGGCTCCTGCTCCTCTTATTACCCTGTAACATCTTATTACAGTAACCTGGCTCCTGATCCTCTTATTACCCCTGTAATCTCTTATTACAGTGACCCGGCTCCTGATCCTCTTATTACCCTGTAACATCTTATTACAGTAACCCGGCTCCTGATCCTCTTATTACCCCTGTAATCTCTTATTACAGTAACCTGGCTCCTGATCCTCTTATTACCCTGTAACATCTTATTACAGCAACCCGGCTCCTGATCCTCTTATTATCCTGTAACATCTTATTACAGTAACCCGGCTCCTGATCCTCTTATTACCCAGTAACATCTTATTACAGTAACCTTGCTCCTGATCCTCTTATTACCCCTGTAACATCTTATTACAGTAACCTGGCTCCTGATCCTCTTATTAACCTGTAACATCTTATTACCCTGTAACCTTGCTCCTGATCCTCTTATTACCCCTGTAACATCTTATTACAGTAACCCGGCTCCTGTTCCTCTTATTACCCTGTAACATCTTATTACAGTAACCCGGCTCCTGATCCTCTTATTACCCAGTAACATCTTATTACAGTAACCTTGCTCCTGATCCTCTTATTACCCCTGTAACATCTTATTACAGTAACCCGGCTCCTGATCCTCTTATTACCCTGTAACATCTTATTACAGTAACCCGGCTCCTGATCCTCTCATTACCCTGTAACATCTTATTACAGTAACCCGGCTCCTGATCCTCTTATTACCCCTGTAACATCTTATTACAGTAACCCGGCTCCTGATCCTCTTATTACCCCTCTAACATCTTATTACAGTAACCCGGCTCCTGATAATCTTATTACTCTGTAACATCTTATTACAGTAACCCGGCTCCTGATCCTCTTATTACCCTGTAACATCTTATTACAGTAACCCGGCTCCTGATCCTCTTATTCCCCAGTAACATCTTATTACAGTAACCTTGCTCCTGATCCTCTTATTACCCCTGTAACATCTTATTACAGTAACCCGGCTCCTGATCCTCTTATTACACTGTAACATCTTATTACAGTAACCCGGCTCCTGATCCTCTCATTACCCTGTAACATCTTATTACAGTAACCCGGCTCCTGATCCTCTTATTACCCCTCTAACATCTTATTACAGTAACCCGGCTCCTGATCCTCTTATTACCCTTGTAACATCTTATTACAGTAACCCGGCTCCTGATCCTCTTATTACCCTGTAACATCTTATTACAGTAACCCGGCTCCTGATCCTCTTATTACTCTGTAACATCTTATTACAGTAACCCGACTCCCGATCCTCTTATTACCCTGTAACATCTTATTACAGTAACCCGGCTCCTGATCCTGTTATTACCCTGTAACATCTTATTACAGTAACTCGGCTCCTGATCCTCTTATTACCCCTGTAACATCTTATTACAGTAACCCAGCTCCTGATCCTCTTATTACCCTGTAACATCTTATTACAGTAACCCGGCTCCTGATCCTCTTATTACCCGGTAACATCTTATTACAGTAACCCGGCTCCTGATCCTCTTATTACCCCTGTAACATCTTATTACAGTAACCTGGCTCCTGATCCTCTTATTACTCTGTAACATCTTATTACAGTAACCCGGCTCCCGATCCTCTTATTACCCTGTAACATCTTATTACAGTAACCCGGCTCCTGATCCTCTTATTACACCTGTAACATCTTATTACAGTAACCCGGTCCCTGATCCTCTTATTACCCCTGTAACATCTTATTACAGTAACCCGGCTCCTGATCCTCTTATTACCCTGTAACATCTTATTACAGTAACCTGGCTCCTGATCCTCTTATTACCCTGTAACATCTTATTACAGTAACCCGGCTCCAGATCCTCTTATTACCCTGTAACATCTTATTACAGTAACCCAGCTCCTGATCCTCTTATTACCCTGTAACATCTTATTACAGTAACCTGTCTCCTGATCCTCTTATTACCCTGTTACCTCTTATTACAGTAACCCGGCTCCTGAGCCTCTTATTACCCCTGTAACATCTTATTACAGTAACCCGGCTCCTGAGCCTCTTATTACCCCTGTAACATCTTATTACAGTAACCCGGCTCCTGAGCCTCTTATTACCCTGTAACATCTTATTACAGTAACCCGGCTCCTGAGCCTCTTATTACCCTGTAACATCTTATTACAGTAACCCGGCTCCTGAGCCTCTTATTACCCTGTAACATCTTATTACAGTAACCTGGCTCCTGATTCTCTTATTACCCTGTAGCATCTTATTACAGTAACCCGGCTCCTGATCCTCTTATTACCCTGTAGCATCTTATTACAGTAACCCGGCTCCTGATCCTCTTATTACCCCTGTAACATCTTATTACAGTAACCCGTCTCCTGATCCTCTTATTACCCCTGTAACATCTTATTACAGTAACCCAGCTCCTGATCCTCTTAATACCCCTGTAACATCTTATTACAGTAACCCGGCTCCTGATCATCTTATTACCCGGTAACATCTTATTACAGTAACCCGGCTCCTGATCCTCTTATGACGCCTATAATATCTTATTAGAGTATTCCGGCTCCTGATCAACTTATTATCCTTGTGATATCCTATTATAGTAACCTGGCTCATGATCCTAATATTAATCTTGTAACATATCTATTCTATGGTTTTTTATCAGATTAATTTGCAATTACATTGGCAGTAGCATTTTATATAGTATCAAATCTTCTTTTTGCCACGCGGACTGTGTGCTAACGGCTGCATTCGTAGCTGTTGCGGGTATTTCACTGGCACAACGACATGGAGGAAGTCTTTCAGGGTCCCCCTGTCTGTTTTCGCTCATTCGTCTGCCAATTTGGCTGTACAGCCCAGAGTAGCGTAACTGTTATGTAATGCTTGGGGAGGGAGGTAGCTGCACGCTCTGTTATGTTGTTATTGCTGTTCTTTTGCTAGAATATGAAATGTCTTAAACACTTAGGAGATGGTTTCATTGTCCCTTTTTGCAATGTTTTTTTTTTCCACATGTTTAGAATATAATACAGTATGTTATATAAATTGTAATTTCATTTGTAATGGGTCTGTTGGTAATTGTTATCACAAAAATTTGATTCGGAAACAGCAAAGTTTAAATTTTTTTTTTATTTGTTCTGAATTTATTCATGACGAAGCACGTTAAAAAATCAGCTATTTCCCCTGATGCAGAGAGCCTATATATCAGTGTACAACACTGTGCATTGCAGAAACATGCATAGCTAGACCGCTGTGGTAGTGAAACAGTTGCTGCGTGTCAGTATGACAGGCAGATGACAGATGTCACTCTTAGAATCAGTTCACATATTTGGTCAGTAATTCATCAATATTGCTTAGGCCAAAAAAAACAGGAGTGGGTCCAAAACAGAGATGACACGTGATGCCTGCCAGTTTGCATGTCTTCTGTGTTTTGTACCCACTCCTGCTTTTGGCTTCCAAATCATGGTCTTACGGCTGCTCCAAAGTCAGCATCCATTGTGTTTTTCATTTTTCCGTCCTTCAAACAGATCAGAAAGGTAAAATAAATGGTGATGTTAACAAGGCCAAACAGGGGCACTAGCCGCCCTGTCACAGAGTGGTAAGGGTTGCAATTGCATGAGGAGTCAACACAGTGGCCCAGTCACAGTGTAAGAAGGGTGGCAACTACATGAGGAGTCAACACAGTGGCTGAGTCATAGTGTAGGGAGGGTGGCAACCATATGAGGAGTCAATATAGTGGCCCAGTCACAGAGTAGGGAAAGTGGCAATCGCATGAAAAGTCAACACAATGGCCCAGTCACAGAGTGGTAAGGTGGCAAACGCATGAGGAGTCAACACAGTGACCCAGTCACAGAGTGGTAAGGTGGCAAACGCATGAGGAGTCAACACAGTGACCCAGTCACAGAGTGGTGAGGGTGGCAACCTCAGGAGGAGTCAACACAGTGACCCAGTCACAGAAAGGTGAGGGTAGAAACCACATGAGGATTCAACACAGTGGCCCTGTCACAGAGTGGCGAGGGTGGCAGTTGCATTAGGATTCAACATAGTGGCCCAGTCACAAAGTAGGGAGGGTGGCAACCACATTAGGAGTCAACATAGTGGCCCAGTCACAGAGTGGGGAGGGTGGCAACCACTTGAGGAGTGGTGAGGTGGGGGGCAAAAGCAGTGGCAGTAGGTGTATGGCATCAGTCGGGTGGCAGCAGCAGAATAGTGGCTGAAGCAGGTGGCCAGAAGAAAAAGGTATTTTTTCACAAAGTTTGTGTGTGGCACCTAGAATTATCTAGTCTGTTGCATCAGGCACTGGGGTGTGGGAATCCTGTCTGATTCATTTTTTCAAAGGTAAGTCTCTCAACATTTTGGGTGGAAAGGTGGGTTCTCCTTGGGGTAACTATTTCCCCCACTGCACTAAACACCCGCTCTGATGCCACACTACTGGCTGGGCAATACTCGGCCAGTTGCGGCCACAAATCAAGTTTGGCAGGGTGCAGTCCAAGTATGCTCTTACCTGCTTGTTCAGGTTCTGCTCCATGTCCTGCTGCTGCTGGTGGGAGGTTTCTTCAGTAAGCAGGTGAAGAAAAGTGCTCATTAGAGACTCCAGACTTTAGTTGCTGCTGATGGAGCTGATGCAGCTCTTGCCCCCCTCCAGTAGTCATGGCAGTAGTGGAGCATAAGCGCAAAGGGCCCCCCCCCCGGTCAGACCTTTGTGAGGATAAACGATGGTGCAGCGGCCAACTGACTACATAGGATGTTTCGATAGTAGTTGAGTTTATCCTTCCTCTCAGAAAGTGGAAAAAAGGCCCCCATTTTGGACCAGTAGCGAGGGTCTAACATGGTGGAGAGCCAGTAGTCATCCCTCTGCCGAATGGTGATCATACAGCTGTCACTAAGCAAGAAACTCAGCAGGCATCTGGCCATTTGCGTAAGGGACTTGGAGGGACTCCCTGCCTCCATCTCCACCGAATACTGCCACGGTGTGTTGGGGTCATCTTTCTAGCCTTCCTCATCACCCTCCAGCTCCTCCTGCTCCTCTCCTGTCACTTGTGCAGATAAACCACCCATTTCTCTATATGTTGTTTGGGCGTCAATGTCCTCCTCCTCTGCTAGTTCAGCTCCCACAGGGCTCAGGTGACCTTGAGATGTAGGCGCAGCGGCTCTTGTCCTCTGGCCAGCCAGATCTATCAGCATCTGCTCCAGGATGCAAAGGAATGGAATCATGACATTCATCCCATATTCCTGGTGACTGACAAATAACATGGGCTGCTCAAAGGGCCTGAGCAAACGGCAGGTGTCACGAACAAGCTGTCACTGGCTAGTGCTCCTGTCTGTCTGCATCATCAAGAAACATTTGCAGCCTTCCTCAGCTCATATAGTTGGTCCAACATGTGGAGGGTGGAAACATTGCATATCAGACGATGTTGGGGAATGCTATTCTGCCCCTGCAGCTCAAAGAGGGCGTGCTTTGCAGTGTAACAGTGGCTGAAGTGCATGCACCATTTTCTGGCCATTTTCAGGATGTCTTGGATGAAAGGAACCGCTTTGCAACCAGATTAAAGACGTGCGCCATGCAACCCTCCTTGACACAGCGCAAACACGATATTCTTCTTGTTATCGGCGACGATGGTTACGATCTTCAGTTGGCGAGGAGACAGCAAGGATTCCATTTCCTCTTGAAGAATGAGGAGCAGTTCCTCTACAGTGTGACTCCGTTTGCCCAGGTGCAGAACAACGTGACACTGCCGTGCTCTGCATAGGTGGTATGCTCTAGGAGCACTCCGAATTGTGGCTACAGTGGAGGCTGAGGTCAAGGTTGGGGATGAGGAGGAAGTTGGTGCAGGACTCACAGCTTGAGAGTGTGGAGGCAGCTGTGCCATCACCTGGCCAAGTTGCTGGTGTGGTTTGGAAGGAACCATATTTACCCAGTGGGCCTTAAAGCACATATACTGCCCTTGAACGTAGCTACAGCTCCACACATCGGCGCTGCCATGAACTTTATTAGACACAGACCGGCTAAAGGACTGGCCCACCTTCTGTTCAACATAAGGGTGCAAGGCTAGTACAGCCTATTTGGAGAAGTAATGCCCGCTTGGGACTCTCCACCTTGGCTTGGCACAAGCCATCAGTTCTCTAAAATGTGCAGAGTCCACCACGTGGAAAGGGAGGGACTGTAATACCAGCAACTTGGCCAGGAGCACGTTCAGCTTCTGCGCTTTTGGATGATTGCACACATACTGTTGTCTTTTTGCAGTCGCCTCTAGAATCGATTGCTGACTAAATGAGTGACAGAGGAGCATCAGGGCCAGTAGATGATGGGAAGAAAATGCAGCCTTGACTGCTGGAGAAGGGGTGCGGGCCCCTGGGAGATGCAGCTGTTGCTGCATCAGGCTGTACCACTACATTAGCGCCATGGTTTTCCTAGGCAACTTTATAGTGAAGCTGCATGTGTTTATGTAGGGCTGTGGTGCCAACGTTGGCACCCTGGCCACGCTTCACCTTCTACCCACAGATTCTACAAACGACTACGCTGATGTACTCTGGCGACTTGAGGAAAAATTGCCACACCGGTAAAAATGGCATTTTCCCCCCACCACTCTGTGCTGACTGCCTGGTGCCGCTGCCTCCGTGTACCTATGTAACCGCTAGTTCTTTCCAGACAGGTAAGCTCCTGAGTAGCAGATGGGCACATTTGGCTCCAGACCTCACACTGCTAGCACCCTGCTGGCTCAGACGCTCCATGACAGGCAAGCTGCCACCCTCAACCCCTAATGATAATGATGGTGAAGCCCCCTCTTCACCTGGCTCCCACGTGCGATTGGCTACATCATCCACTACTGTCTGCACGTCACTGGCGTCACCCTCACCAGTCTCAGGGCCACGTGCCTGACCGCTCGCAACACCTCCTGCCACGCGACTCTCATCGTTGCTACTTGCCCGCCTACCGGAGGAAGCAGATGATCTCTCCTCCACATCTTGACTGGGCAGTAGCTGCTGACTGTACTCAATAAGCTCGTCCTCACTGAAAAGCGGAGCAGAGCTGACGGTATACAATACTTCTCAAGCAGGAAGAACAGAAAATGAAAGAGGCAGGTTCAGGACAGGTGGGGGCACAGAGCTTGTTCCCGAGCTATGCCAACTAAGTGTGGTGTCAGAGGAACCCACCAGCTCCTGGCTGGGGGTCTCTGATGTCAGTTGAGATGATGTTGGAGTCCGAGTTACCATTCAAGGACAGCTGGGTTGCTTGTCAAAACACGACCGCTGGATGACACTGGCAGCTCTGGCCTGTCGCTGTGACTGCTGCTACCACCCAACCCCTTCTTCTGCTGCTACTTTATTTTGGCCACTGCCCGTTCCCTTAGAAGGGCCTGTCACCTGTCTGTCGGACATACTGTACTGTAACAGTAACTGTAAGGGTAAAATAGTAGTGGTGTCAGGGTGCCAATTCACCCCCTAAAAAATTATGAATGGATGTTCTTATATGTAAGAGAACATGAGCACCCCAAAATTTGTAATATCAGGCAGCAATTTCACCCCAATTACATAATTAAGGATTAACGGATTTACTTATGTATGAAGGAATGTGAACATCCTAAAATCTGTAGTATTAGGCCTCAATTTCACCCCAGAATCAAGGATGAATGGATGTACTTATATATAAAAGTACGTGAACACCCCAAATTTTGTTGTATCAAGACGCAATTTCAGCCCAGAATCAAAGATGAATGGATGTACTTATATATAAAAGAACGTTAGCACCCTAAAATCTGTAGTATCAGGCCGCAATTTGACCCCAATTACACAATTAAGGGTTAAAGGATTGAATTATGTGAAAAAGAACATGAGCGCTCTATAATCTGTAGTATCAGGCCGCACTTTCACCCCAGAATCAAAGATGAATGGATGTAGTTATATATAAAAGAAACTGAGAACCCTAAAATCTGTAGTATTGGGCCACAATTTCACCCCAATTACACAATTAAGGATCAACAAATTTACTTATATATAGAAGAACTGAATTACATATAAAAGAATGTGAACACCTGTAAAATCATCAGGCAGCAATTTCACCCCAATAAGACAATCAAGAATTAACAGATTTACTTATGTATAAAAGAATGTGACCCCCCCCCCCCCAAAATCAGTAGTATCAGGCCCCAATTTCCCCCCAATAACAGATTCAAGGATTAATGGAATTACTTATGTATAAAATAATCCAAACAACCTAAAATCTGTAGTATTAGAAAACTTTTTAACCCCAATTAGTGCAGCAAGGTGTACTAGAATAGCTCCTATTAGCCAGGCTTTACACTCTCCTATTGGTCCCTGCTCTCCCCCTATAGTGTGGATAATGCCTCCCTATTATATCCATAAACTATCCGTAATAATCTTTCCCTGAACTGCTCAATAGTAATTTTTTTTGTGAAAAAAGTCTGTGCTAAGCACTGTCCTTAGTACCTGTAACTTCTCTCCCTGCACTAAGTTAACTGGAAAATAGCGGAGATCGGGCAGGATCGAATTCCACTTTGTCAACTTCGATTCGCTCAACTCTACCTGTGATGTTTGATTACTTAATGCTTGGAATACATAGGGAGTAATTTAGCAGGATTGTGCTTAAAAGTAAATCTTTGAAATTGTAGTGCGGTATTTTTGGAACCTATTGCAGTAAATGGAGAGTGTACGGCCACTTCTCCATTCACCTCTATGGCACTGCCGGACATAGTCAAGCCAGTGCTTGGCTATTTTCAGAACTCTATCGGTGAACGATGGGTGGATGCTCTTGAGCAGTGTCGTCTTCTTCACTTTGGAGGGAGCCCGTTCTGGAAATTAGAGTGGGTCCCCTAGCGATATGCCATCAATGTCCTGTAAGATGCTCAGCCCGACCTCCATTGACCAGACTTTGGAATTTGGAAACATCGTCACCTTGACTTGTTTGTCATGTTCTTAATTCCTGAATGAAGAGACTACTGCCATTAGGGCACACCACTGGCATGAAGTGTGGTACTTGTCTGTGCAATGGTTAGGTAGGTGGAACATACACGTGATGTCAGGACCCAAAGGTTTCCAGCAGAACATTGCCTAGAGCATCACACTTCCTCTGCTGTCTTGTTTTCTTCCCATAGTGCATCCTCGTATCATCTCTTCCTCAAGTGACACACACCCATCGGGCCATTCACATGATGAAACGTGATTCTTCAAACCAGGCCACCTTCTTCCATTTTTAAATGGTCCAGTCCAAGTGTTCACGTGCCCATTGAAGGCACTTTCTGCAGTGGGCAGTAAACAAGGATTCATTGAATGTCACTAATTCAATGGCTGCTTACTGAAGTTAGAAGAGAGTGGGGTGATATATCAAGGGTCCTACGGCAGTTTGTGACTTTTTTGCAGACGCATCTCGCTCCAGCGTAAAGTAGATCAAGAATTGCGTAAGAAACACCACTTGGAACCGATCGCGAGCTCAGGAAACGTTTTTTTACAGTACAAATTCATTTATGAATTATTACCTGAAGTCTCGCGGGACATCGCAAAGTAATAACTTCGGCTCATGGGAGCCAATACATTCTAATACTGTACGGAGCTCCAGCTCCATACAGTATTGGAACAAAGTTTTATGCGAATCGACTTCGGATGTTTCATCCGAAGTCGATTCGCTCATCCCCACCCGTGTGGATAAATTCCTACCTTTGTTTTCTGGAGTCCAGTAATTATATAAAATAAACCAAAGGAAAAGGGGTGGCGTCACTAGATATCCGATGGGCAAGGTGCTCTGATCAAAAAGTGCTACACCCCAAGGCACAGTAGTAGTAAAATTTTAAATAATAATGGTATTGATCGGCACTCTAATTTTGAGCCACATGTAAGAGCGTGAAGCTAGAATAAATATTTATTATATCAATTGGTAACAATGTTTGACAGATGTAAATAAACGGCGGTTATATCTCTATATCAATAAATAAATAAAAAATCAAGAGTCTAATATAAATAGCTCAGGTCCATATAGTCCTTTAGAAAGGGAAAAAACAATGTTCATTCACTTGCTGCAATGTGCTAGATACGCTGAACGCTATATAGGTGGTGCCCGTCTATAGCAATATATACTGTTGCGTATAAATCCAATATTTAGATTAGGTTCTATTTGCGTGGAGGAGTGTCAGTAAGGAAGGTATACAGATAACGATTTGGCAATTCCTTAGCAGTTCCTTAGCGTACTAGAGACGGCGGTACCTGTTCAGTAATCCCGCTGGCTCCGTGGTAAGATCTTTCCGGTCCTAGTAGTGGCGTCCCACGTGTCTTGGCCGCGCTTACCTCGAGCCGTGTCTCCGCAATGTACAAGGATGCCGATTACGTCTGTGTACCTGTGTGACGTGTTTCCTTGTGTGACGTATTTCCTTTTTCGTATTCCTCCTGCAATTTGATGTCCTGAGGTCTATTATATTATTAACGTCATCGGAGCGCTCCGTGACCTCTGGTGATATGTTACAATGATGTTACAATAGCTTGTGGGTTGGTAATCCAAAATGGTGGGGGTCTCTTCAAAACCTTTTTTTTTTTTTTTTAAGAGCGTGAAGCTAGAATAAATATTTATTATATCAATTGGTAACAATGTTTGACAGATGTAAATAAACGGCGGTTATATCTCTATATCAATAAATTTAAAAAAAAATCAAGAGTCTAAAATAAATAGCCCAGGTTTATATAGTCTTTTAGAAAGGGAAAAAACAATGTTCATTCACTTGCTGCAATGTGCTAGATACGCTGAACGCTATATAGGTGGTGCCCGTCTATAGTAATATATACTGTTGCGTATAAATCCAAGATATTTAGATTAAGTTCTATTTGCGTGGAGGAGTGTCAGTAAGGAAGGTACACAGATGACGATTTGGCAATTCCTTAGCAGTTCCTTAGCGTACTAGAGACGGCGGTACCTGTTCAGTAATCCCGCTGGCTCCGTGGTAAGATCTTTCCGGTCCTAGTAGTGGCGTCCCACGTGTCTTGGCCGCGCTTACCTCGAGCTGTGTCTCCGCAATGTACAAGGATGCCGATTACGTCGGTGTACCTGTGTGACGTGTTTCCTTGTGTGACATATTTCCTTTTTCGTATTCCTCCCGCAATTTGATGTCCTGAGGTCTATTATATTATTAACGTCATCGGAGCGCTCCGTGACCTCTGGTGATATGTTACAATGATGTTACAATAGCTTGTGGGTTGGTAATCCAAAATGGTGGGGGGTCTCTTCAAAACCTTTTTTTTTTTTTTTTTTGAGCGTGAAGCTAGAATAAATATTTATTATATCAATTGGTAACAATGTTTGACAGATGTAAATAAACGGCGGTTATATCTCTATATCAATAAATAAATAAAAAATCAACAGTCTGAAATAAATAGCTCAGGTCCATATAGTCTTTTAGAAAGGGAAAAAACTATGTTCATTCACTTGCTGCAATGTGCTAGATACGCTGAACGTTATATAGGTGGTGCCCGTCTATAGCAATATATACTGTTGCGTATAAATTTCAATACCATTGTTATTTAAAAATTATATAAAATGTAACATTATCTACTAAAAGAGATGAAACTTCACAAAAGGGAAATCCGTCACAAAGGTATGTTATGTTTTGATATTTACTCTGACCGCCCGTTTGGTTTCATCCATCATTGATGAATTGCACATAGAGACAACAAAGTGTTAAAAAAAAATGTGTGGTACAAAATATGTTCCTTTGTGTCA
Organism: Bufotes viridis; assembly: GCA_033119425.1. Classification (NCBI taxonomy): domain Eukaryota; kingdom Metazoa; phylum Chordata; class Amphibia; order Anura; family Bufonidae; genus Bufotes; species Bufotes viridis. The sequence continues at coordinate 37,814,347 of CM065590.1, forward strand.
CAAGCTAGTATTTTGCACCTGTAAACAATGGAAGTACTTTAAAAAGGTTCTCCAGGCTATAATAATCAATGACCTATCAGATCAGCGGAGGCCTGGCACTTGTGCCCCGCCAATCTGCTGTTCATGAGCAGCCCTGCAGTAACCAGCGCCATCCACTACACCAGGGATGGCCAACCTGCGGCTCTCCAGCTGTTGCAAAACTACAACTCCCAGCATGCCCAGACTGCCTGCAGCTATCAGCCTACAGCAGGGCATAGAAGGAATTGTAGTTTTACAACAGCCGGAGAGCCGCAGGTTGGCCACCCCTGCACTACACAATTGATGTGTCTATTTTCTGCACATAAACCACTTCCTAACAGCTGATTGTGCGGGGGTGCAGATTTTCAGACCTCTTCCGATCTGATATAGATGACCTATTCTAGGGATAGGTCATGAATTGTTCCGTCCTGGAAAGCCCCTTTAATTCTTGAAGTGAAGTAAATACTTAAAGGGTTTGTCTGGCCTAGGAGCTGACAACCCCAATACTAGAGATGTGCGAAGTTTTAAAAAATTCGATTTGGACGCTTCGCCAAATTTTTCAAAAAAATTCAATTCGATCCGAATTTATTTGTGACGAAGCGCGTTAAAAATCAGCTATGTCCCGGCTGCAAAGAGCCTGAATGGCGTACAACACTGTGCGCATGCAACAACATGAAACAAACAGTTACTGTGCGTCAGTATGACAGGCGTCACTCTCAGAATCACTTCACACTTCACTTACTTAGTCAGTTACGGGGCCAAAACTGACCAAAAAACTCCCAAGTGTGAACTCAGCCTTACAGGTCAATGTAAGTGCCAGGTATAAAGAACCGTGCAGTGGCCCAAGATTTTACTATAGAGTGAAAAAGCGCACTCCTTCTACACTGTCAGCTGATTCCACAGATTTCTACAGAACCTGTTCTGTTACACCCTGAGAGAAGCAGAGCCCCCCGACAGAGTGGAGAGGGTGTCAGCAGTAAGTTTGTGTTGACGTCACTGTTTATTTTGCCCTTCTTCTCATCCATCATAAGAACAACCCCCAAAAAAACAATGTGAACACCCAAAAATCTGTAGTATCAGACTTCTATTTTACCCCAATAACCAGGGGCGCTGCCAGGTTAAAACATTTGGGGCCTGGGCCCCTGATTTTTTGTCCTAGGCCCCGAATGTCCAGCCTGCCAGCTAGATAAAACTGTATTGCCATCCTCAAGACGGCAATACAATTGAATCTAATGCACTGGAAGAGCTGAAGGACCTGTGATGACATCAAAGTCCATGTGATCAGTTCTAAATGTAGTAGCTGAAAAGGACCTGCGATGATGTCACCATCATGTGACCAGTGTAGGAGAGGACGGCTCAGCAGTGAAGAGAAGTCCTGGGAAGAAGCAGCGGTGAGGTCTGCTACATGAGGAGAGGTAAGTAAAGGGGTAGATTACTCAGTGTGAGAGGCAGAGCAATGTTGGGAGTTGTAGTTATTTAACTGGGACTGTATGTTAGGGCTGAAGTGAGGGAGGTTATTTACATGGGACTGAACGTTGAGGGGGTGATGTTATTTACATGGGACTGTGTGTTGGAGGTAGCTGGGGCAGGGTGCTGTTATTTACATGGGACTATATGTTGAAGACGGTTGTGAAAGGGAGTCATTATTTACATGGGAATGAATGTTGGGGGGTAATTCAATTTACATGGGACTGCTTGTTGGAGGTGGCTGGGGAGGGGGTGATTTTATTTACTTGGGACTGTATGTTGAAGGTGTCTGGGGGAGGGAGTGATGTTATTTGCACGGGACTGAATATTGAGGGGGTGATGTTATTTACATGGGACTGTATGTTAAAGGCAGCTGGAGAGGGGATGATGTTATTTATGTGGGACTGTATATGGGGGGGGGGGGCAGGAGAGATGTGCAACGGTGTCTCCCCCAGGGCCCTCTCTGTATCGCAACCTAGGTGTAGGAATGCCGAGTGGTATGTTGCGGCCTAAATTGTTTTTTTATGTGTGACATGGTGCTCCTACCTGGATACCGCTGGACCCCAGGCTTTGGCTACGAAGCAATAAGTAGGGGAAATAATTGAGGGATTTAAAAGAAAGATTGAGTCCAGACCTTGTATGTAGTTGAACAGCAGCTTTAGGGTACTTTCACACTTGCGTTATTCTTTTCCGGCATGGAGTTCCGTCAAAGGGGCTCTATGCCGGAAAAGAACTGATCAGGCATATCCCCATGCAATCTGAATGGATAGAAATCCATCCGTTTGCATCAGTATGCCTTCTATTCAGTCACTGTCAGGCGTTTTGGCCGGACATAATACCGCAGCATGTTGCGGTATTATGTCCGTCCAAAATGCCTGATCAGTCGCCGGAATGCCGGATCCGGCACTAATTCCCATTGACTTGCATTAGTGCCGGATCCGGCAAGACTGCAAGACGGATCCGTCCATCCGCATGACAAGCGGAGGGACGGATCCGTTCTTGCAATGCATTTGTAGACGGATCCGCACCCGGATCCGACTACAAATGCTGTCAGTTGTCACACTGAACGGCGGATCCGGCAGGCAGCTCCGAGGACGGAACTGCCTGCCAGATCACACTAACGCTAGTGTGAAAGTACCCTTACTTGAATAAACGTTCTCAAACACAGTTTACAGACTTTGTCTTGGTCCTAGCAGGCTTTAGTATTAAAACTGGCAGGCAAACTCGCCTCTGCTACATCTGTTTCTCTCTGGCTCTGCTGTACAAACAGGCTGACTGTTGACTGTATGACTTTGCTTTTTCTTGTATGCTGCACTTCTCTTTGTACGGTCTGTCTCTAGATAAGGCCAGGGAACTGTCCTGCTGGCTCCTGAGGCTCTGAGCTTTAGCCTCCATGGCCAGAGGAGCTGGGGGTGCTCTGGCTGGCTTGGGCACGTCCAGCAGGTTACAATTAAATGGAAAGCTCCATTCTACCTAACTGCAGCTCTGCCATGTTTGCTGCCACCTGCTGGTGAATCAGGCACATTACATATGAACAGTTGCAAACATTAGAAATGCACAGTGTGGTGAACCTGGAACATCATACATAGATGACATTGTGTTAGCCCAATAAAGACAGCAGCAGGGTGCAGGAGTGGTAACGGGTATTACAGATGGTGTGATGTTATTTACATGGGACTGTATTTTGGAGGGGGCTATAGATAGAGAGGGATGGTATTTACATGGGACTGTATATTGGAAGGGGCTGGAGAGATGGTGTGATGGTATTTACATGGAACGGATGCGGACCCATTTGCGGACGTCTGAATGGAGCCTAAAGGATTAATGGGATTACGTTTGTAAAAAACAAACCCCCCAAAATCTGTAGTATCAGGCCGCATTTTCACCCCAATAACAGACTCAAGGATTAATGTAATTACTTATGTATAAAAGAATGTGAATAACCTAAAATCTGTAGAAATAGATTACTTTTAGTAACTCCAGTGTGGATAATGTCTCCCTATCCTTTCCCTACACTATGAATAATCTTTCCCTGAACTGCTTAATAGTAATAGTTTGTGAATAAAGTCTTTCTTAATCATTGTCCCTAGTGCCTGTAACATCTCTCACTGCACTAACTACACAGTAAAATGGCGGAGACAGGGCAGGAGGAGACTTTTTATAGGGCTGTGACATCACAGGGGCTGGCTGCCCAGCATCACTGGCGTATCTATAGGGGTCGCAGCGGTCACAGTTGCGACCGGGCCCCCCTTACCAGTGGTGCTGTATATTTCCCTTTATAAGATGCAGTGCATCTTATAAAGGGAATACTAGTGAGAGCTTCTATAATGTAAGCGCTAACTAGTATGCAGGAGGCGAGGAAGTGAAGCGCTGTGATCGTTGTACTTACCTCTCCTCCTGCTTGCTCTTCTTAGGTCCCGCACTGCTGCGGGACCTAACCTGACGCTGCACGTAGTCAAGTGACTGCAGCGCGGGCCCTGAGAATAGAAGTGAACGGGAGACCGCCGGACCTCGAGAGAGGCTGCAGAGCAGGAGAGGTAAGTAAATATATTTATTTTTAAGTCTGATCTGAGGTCTGCTATGAGAGGTCTGAAGGTCTCCTATGGGGGGGTCTGGAGGTCTGCTATTGGGGGGTCTATAGGTCTGCAATGGGGGTCTGATTGGGAGTCTGGAGGCTGATTAGTGGTCTGGAGGTCTAATAGGGTCTGGAAGTCTGGTCTGAGGTCTAATGGGGGTCTGGAGGTCTGGTCTGAGGTCTGATATGGGGGTCTGGAGGTCTGGTCTGAGGTCTGATATGGGGGTCTGGAGTTCTAATGGGAGTCTGAAGGTCTAATGGGGGTCGGGTCTGAGAGGTCTAATGGGGGTCTTATCTGAGGTCTGATATTGGGGCAGGGTCTGATCTGAGGTCTAAAGCTGGGGTCTGATATGGGGTCGGACATAGATGTCTAAAAGGGGTCTGGTCTGGGGTTTTATATGGGATTCTGATCTGAAAGGTACGGGTGTTTGTTTTTGTACTGGCGCACAATATAGGGGTATTTTTGTACTGGCGCACTGTGTCGTACCGGGATTTTCAGGGGGACTGTTTCTGCAGGATAGTATTGGGGGCACAGTATTGGGGTGGGGGCAGGTTGGGGTGTTGAGAAGGTTGAGATGAGAGGATGATGGAAAAGTAGGAAACTAAGATGTCTGTTAAACTTTGCAGAGATGAGACACAGCTAGAGGAAGTCACCATGGCGGTCTGGTCTGAAAGAAGAAGATGAGGAAAGAGAATATCTACATCAGCGGAGAGATCACTGGATGTAAGAGGTACATATGTGGGGCTGTATTAATCTGTATGTTCTGTAGCTGTATGTAATGTTTTCCAAGTATGTCTTTAAAGGGTTTGTCCGCTTTTTTTTTCTGTACTAGCGCTGCCCTCTCTGCTCTGTTTCCTGCTTACCAAGGCAATCACAGCGATGAGCAGGTAAACAGAGCAGAGAAAACAGCTCTCATATGAGCGCTGCCCTCTCTTTAGACCCCCGCTGATCTGATATTGATGACCTTCATTTTTTCCCCCCTGGACAACCCCTTTAATTTTTGTACCGGGCACTGTACTCTTGATTGATCAGCTCCCTTCTTTTTCTGTACCAAATACAGACTCTTATGTATGGAGTGGAAGTCAGTCAGTCTCTTGATGTACGGAAAGACAATTACGGGGCAGCCATCTTATTGACCTCTATGGTAGAGTGTTGTGGGCATGCTCTGTGACATGTGCAGAGGTCACTGTGCAGGGAGGGGGATCATATCTAATAAGGTGCTTCATATCATTGTGAACCTGCTATGTGATAATAATGAGATGACGGCTGCCCCAGCACAAACTGAAAAGGAAGTTTTAGTCTATTGGGAGTCTAAGTAGATAAAACAGTCTAAATAACTAATTTTAAGTAAGAAAAAAACACTAATAAAAATACTAAAGTATTTATTCTTACTCTAAGTACCTCCAGTAACCCGACACATGTAATAACGTGTACGATAATATGTAGATGACTCATGTGTTCTGTACTGTCATACGTGCTATGTCTGTTACGTGGGTGTTACTGTGATAAGATGCCTTTGATGTGGGCATATAGGGGCCCCGCTGTGTCTGTTTATTGTAATAAGAGGTAATTGGGCTCTCAGCAGTGATAATATGATCGGCTAATGCTTCATCTCAGCAAATGTAACAAGCCGAAATTGCTTTATTCAATGAAAATTTTATTATGTGCTGTAAATATTGTAATAACCATAACATTATAAGTTGAATGGGAGCTACGTGTTTTCTAACTGTCCGCGTGATTTACATTTCAGTGCAACCCTTCCATTCCTGCTAGAGTCGTGTGCAACTATTGACTGTATGCCAAGATGTATCCTCAGATTGCTGCTGTGCCTCTGCACGTAAATATATCTAGTGGCCAGTGCAGAGTCCCTGTACGAAAACAGATATCCTATCTGGCGTGTGTGAATTGCAGCCGTAACTGTTGCAGAGTAATTCCGAAACTCCACTTGTATACCAAAAGAGAAAGAGTAGTTCCGCACAGTCTTAGTTATGGTTAGTTAGTACTGGCCTGCGACGTGTAATCCCACAAGCGTCCTTCCTCTTATATCTCTGTGCGATTACACGGTGTTCCTGTAGCCCACAGGGTACTTCAGATCCAAAATGTTACAAAAACTTTTTCCTCAATGCCGAGTGTCTCGATATCTCTCCTCACTTCAGAAAAAAGGTCCTGGAAAGGGATATGCGCATAGCGCTCACTGTGTTTTTAATAGAATACATTATTTTTATTGTACTTACAAGTTCTAAAACTTGCTTCATTCATATAGAAATACCATAAAATCCCATAGCCCGACCCGGGTTTCGCACCGCTTCATCGTTTAACACCAAATTTTTATACTCTCGCATAACCCTTTCAACGGGCAGCTAATTAACCCTTTTGTTTCCTATACAGGGATTAACATCTCTCTCTGATCTTTTTCTATTTATTCTTCCTACGTTTTAACCACTATTAGCACTCCTCCCATACCCCTCCTATGTAGAGTTGAGCGAACTTGTATTTTAAGTTCGGCGTCCAAAGTTCGGGTTCGGGTTATCGTAGCATCCCGTTATGGATTCCGCTACCACGGACCATAACGGCATTTGGAATCCATAAGGGGATTTTTCAATGAACCCGAACGTTGGACAACACTAAGGACCTGGGGTGACATCACCGTCATGTGATTAGTGCAGGGGGCATGGCTCAGCACTGGATTGGATAAGAGGTGATCCAGTACTGAGCCACGCCCCCTGCATTGATCACATGACGGTGATGTCACCCCAGGTCCTTAGTGTTGTCCAAGGTTCGGGTTCATTGAAGAATCCCCTTATGGATTCCAAATGCCGTTATGGTCCGCGGTAGCAGAATCCATAACAGGATGCTTCGATAACCCCAACCCGAACTTTGGACGCCGAACTTAAAATACAAGTTCGCTCAACTGTACTCCTATGCATAACTGCTGCTTCTGCTCCCCCCCAGAAAATATATATATATATTTTCTCTGACGTTATACTGTGGTTGTCTGTTTCCTACCGTGGGTGTTACCAATGGAAATGCTTCTACATAGGGACACTGGATCTAATGCATAGAGACCGCTTTTACATCCCACTCTATGTTCAGACCTGCTGGTTGCAAGGTGCGCATCCGATATATCCACTCAGTCTCCTTTTTGTTTATGTACTGGACTGGATCTCCACCTCTCCATTTGTTCCGTACCAGCTCCACACCCATGAACTTCATCCCTGCCGGATTGCATTGGTGGTATTTTTTTAAATGTGCCGACACACTGTGGTTTATAGACCTTTTCTTATATTTCTAAGATGTTCCCCCATCCTCACTTTTAGTTTCCTCAGGGTTCTACCCCCATATTGTCATTGGCATGGACATTCAAGTACATAAATAAGGCCTATATTCTCACAGGATATGTGTCCTTTTATTTTAAAATCCTTATTTTCCACATTACTCCTAATCAAACTTTTTTTCGGGCATTTTTTCTCTTCTTGGGTTCTAATTTTACACGCGGCACAAAAGCCGCACCATGTGAATTGTCCATCTGCTACATGCGGATCCTTACGCAAGGAACTGTGGACTATTTTATCTTTAATGATCGGTGCTCTTCTAAAAATGAACTGAGGGTTATCGGGGAGGATATTGACTCATATTGGGTCATTATGTAGTACTCTCCAATTTTTTCGGATAATCTGCTTTCATAATGGACGGAGATTAGAATACTGGGTGGAAAAGGCTATCCTATGGCCCTCCTTACTATCCCTCAGGCACTCTTCTTTTTCTCCCTTCTTTGGTTTTTTCCTTCTCATATCTCTGTGCAATCTCCTCCTTCTCTTTCACTAACATACTTTCCTCATAACCTTTCTCCAGAAATCTCCGCTGAATAACCTCACTTTGTTTAGTGTAATCACTCTTCTTAGTGCAGTTCCTATGGATCCTTTGACATTGTCCTCCGGGTATATTGTCTATCCACGGTTTAGAATGACAGCTATTCTTGTCTATATATCCATTGCGGTCTGTGGGTTTAAAATACGTTCTTGTATTGATTAGCCGCTTTTCCACAAATATTTCTAAATCCAAAAAACACACCTTTTCTTGACTAGTATTCACAGTAAATCTCAAGTTCCAATTATTATCGTTCAAAAATACAATAAAATGCCCTAAGGGTCCATTCACGTGTTCTCAAAATGGGTCCGCATCCGTTCCGCAATTTTGCGGAACTTATGTGGACCCATTTATTTCCAATGGGGATGGAAAAGATACGGACAGTCAACCATGTGCTGTCCGCATTTCCGGATCCGCACTTCCGTATAATGGTATACAGAGAAGTGACATCAGCTGTAGCAAGTATCATATCTCCTTCAAAGGTTTCGTTTTCTTTTAGTAACTTCAAGGCATCGTTAGTGTCCTTTAGAAAGGATGGTGTTTCTCTCACATATTTTTGCAGAAACACATTGATATATTCAGAGACCCTACTTGTAATTGACTCACTACCGGAAACTATTGGTCTTCCCGGGGGATTTTTTGGTCCTTATGGCCCTTTGGAAGGAAATAGATGACCGGGGTCCTACGGTGAGGGTTGTTCAAGTAGTCATATTCTTTCTTAATCAAAATTCCTTTCTTCAAACCTTATTTCAATAGGATCAACAGTTCTTTTTTATATTTTATCATATTATCCCCTCTAAGTTTTTCATATGTTGCGATATCATTCAAAAGTTTCACCATTTCTTTTCCATAATGCTATCATATATCACAACCCCACCCTTGTCTGCTGGTTTTATTACAATTTTATCATTTTTCCCCCAAATTGATTAGTGCTTCCTTTTCTTTCTTAGTTAGGTTATATTTATGACCGCACTTCTCATCTATACATACCAAACCTTTCAAGAGACCTCTTTGAAATGCCTCTATGCATAGTCCCTGCAAATCTAGTGGTTACCTGTCGTATCCCTGGTTAGACCACGTATTCAGCATCCTAAAGATCCACTGTCCGAGGTGGAGATGAGTGAATCAATTCCAAACTTATGAAATTTGTTACAAATTTGCCAAAAATTCAGCTTCCAAAATTTTGGCAATTTCATACGGATGAATCGTGCAAAACTGCAAGTGCAATCAAATACAGTACACTATATATTAAATATATATGTTAAGGGGGTGATTGGCTGTAGAGGTCACTGTTATGGGAGCGAGCTGTGTAAGGGTCACTCTTAAGGGGGCAGGCCACTGTTAAGTGGTCAGGGTGCTGTAGAAGTTATTTTTAAGGGGACGGGCGTTGTGGAGGTTACAGTTATGATGTCAGAGTACTGTGGATGTCAATGTTAAGGGGGTGAGGTGCTGTAGAGGTCACTGTTAGGGGGCAGCAATGTGGAGGTCACTGTTAAGGGGGCGGCATACTTTGGAGGTCATGGGGGTAAGGTGAGGTTAAGGGGGTAAGGTGTTGTGGAAGTCATTGTTAAGGGGTTGGGACTCTGTGGAGGTCCCTGTTAAAGGCGGTGGGCTGCTGTGATGGTTAAAGTAAAGAGAGTGGGATGCTGTCGAGGTTAATGTTAAGGGACAGGGTACTGTGTTTTTTTTCCTATTGCATAGCTCCTACAGTTCATGACGCATCATCAGCAGGCTGCAGGCTTGTGCAGTTACGCTTTTTTTTCCCCGAATACCTATTGCAGTGTCTTTAGTTACTTTACCATTGCTGTCTTTGCGTTAAAGAGCTTGAAAGGGGAGAGGGAGAGAGAGAAAATGTTTGAAAACAAAAAATTTAAAAATAAAGACAAGTGAAACCGATTGGTTGTTCCTGGACCATTCTTGGTGGCCCAGTGGTTTGATATATAATGTTCCTAGTGGCTCAGTGGTTACTAAGTGCAGTGCACAGTACCTGCTGATCCAGTGTTATTTTGACCCATTTATAAAGAATCCTTTTTTTTTTATCCCAGTTACTCATTGTCCTTGTGATCCACTGGTTTACCCCTTTACCCTGTTTATCCTTTGCTCCCATAGCTCCTCCCTCCTGTCTATGTCACCCTGTGGTGGGAGGAGCAGACTCCATGTTGCATAGCTCCTCCCTCCTGTCTGTGTCACCCTGTAGTGGGAGGAGCAGACTCCATGTCACATAGCTCCTCCCTCCTGTCTGTGTCACCCCGTGGTGGGAGGAGCAGACTCCATGTCACATAACTCAGCTCCCCCCTCCTGTGTCACCCTGTGGTACGAGGAGCAGACTCCATGTCAAATAGCTCCTCCCTCCTGTCTGTCACCCTGTGGTAGGAGGGGCAGATTCCATGTCACATAGCTCCTCCCTCCTCTCTGTGTCACCCTGTGGTGGGAGGAGCATACACCATGTCATATAGCTCCTCCCTTCTGCCTGTGTCACCCTGTGGTGGGAGGAGCAGATTCCATGTCACATAGCACCTCCCTTCTGTCTGTGTAACCCTGTCGTGGGAGGAGCATACACCATGTCACATAGCTCCTCCCTCCTGTCTATGTCACCCTGTGGTGGGAGGGGAAATCTCCATGTCACATAGCTCCTCCCTCTTGTCTGTGTCACCCTGTGGTGGGAGGAGAAGACTCCATGTCACATAGCTATTGACAATCTCAGACAACACTTGTTCAGCAGCTGTACCTTGTTACTTCTATGACATCACACATGTTCCAGACACACAGACACGGTATGTCTTCAACTCCAAACAATCCACTGAGAAATGTCACTGAGTACAGGTGTGACAGCTACGGGTTCTTATACGCAATGTGTCATTATACAGACAGCCCTGTCCTTCCTTCAGTGACCCTGGGAGATCACACGGCTGCTCTACAAATGGCTGCTCTGTTTTCCTCTGCGGGTTACGTAAGTTCCCCTCCGGCTTCTCGTCTGAGCTCAGCTAATGTTACAGCATGTTACAGAACCAGCTCGCCCTGACCTCAATACTGGAGGAGAAGAGAGACGAGCGCTGGGAACTGAACACCAGTACAATACACTGTACTCCACCACCAGACAGTGCACTGTATAATGGTAGTATCTATACACTGAAAATAATCACACTGTATAATGGTAGTATCTATATACTGATAATAATCACACTGTATAATGGTAGTATCTATACACTGATAATAATTACACCGTATAATGGTAGTATCTATACACTGATAATAATCACACTGTATAATGGTAGTATCTATACACTGATAATAATCACACCGTATAATGCCAGTATCTATACACTGATAATAATCACACTGTATAATAGTAGTATCTATACACTGATAATAATCACACTGTATTATGGTAGTATCTATACACTGATAATAATCACACCGTATAATGGTAGTATCTATACACTGATAATAATCACACTGTATTATGGTAGTATCTATACACTGATAATAATCACACCGTATAATGGTAGTATCTATACACTGATAATAATCACACTGTATAATGGTAGTATCTATACACTGATAATGATCACACCGTATAATGGTAGTATCTATATACTGATAATAATCACACTGTATAATGATAGTATCTATACACTAATAATAATCACACCGTATAATGGTAGTATCTATACACTGATAATAATCACACCGTATAATGCCAGTATCTATACACTGATAATAATCACACTGTATAATGGTAGTATCTATACACTGATAATAATCACACTGTATTATGGTAGTATCTATACACTGATAATAATCACACCGTATAATGGTAGTATCTATACACTGATAATAATCACACTGTATTATGGTAGTATCTATACACTGATAATAATCACACTGTATAATGGTAGTATCTATACACTGGTAATAATCACACCGTATAATGGTAGTATCTATACACTGATAATAATCACACCGTATAATGGTAGTATCTATACACTGATAATAATCACACTGTATAATGGGAGTATCTATACACTGATAATAATCACACCATATAATGATAGTATCTACACACTGATAATAATCACACTGTATAATGGTAGTATCTATACACTGATAATAATCACATCGTATAATGGTAGTATCTATTCACTGATAATAATCACACCGTATAATGGTAGTATCTATACACTGATAATAATCACATCGTATAATGGTAGTATCTATACACTGATAATAATCACACCGTATAATGGTAGTATCTATACACTGATAATAATCACACCGTATAATGATAGTATCTATACACTGATAATAATCACACCATATAATGATAGTATCTATACACTGATAATAATCACACTGTATAATTGTAGTATCTATACACTGATAATAATCACACCATATAATGATAGTATCTATACACTGGCAATAATCATACCGTATAATGGTAGTATCTATACACTGATAATAATCACACTGTATAATGATAGTATCTATACACTAATAATAATCACACCGTATAATGGTAGTATCTATACACTGATAATAATCACACCGTATAATGCCAGTATCTATACACTGATAATAATCACACTGTATAATGGTAGTATCTATACACTGATAATAATCACACTGTATTATGGTAGTATCTATACACTGATAATAATCACACCGTATAATGGTAGTATATATACACTGATAATAATCACACTGTATTATGGTAGTATCTATACACTGATAATAATCACACCGTATAATGGTAGTATCTATACACTGATAATAATCACACTGTATTATGGTAGTATCTATACACTGATAATAATCACACTGTATAATGGTAGTATCTATACACTGGTAATAATCACACCGTATAATGGTAGTATCTATACACTGATAATAATCACACTGTATAATGGTAGTATCTATACACTGATAATAATCACACCGTATAATGGTAGTATCTATACACTGATAATAATCACACTGTATAATAGTAGTATCTATACACTGATAATAATCACACGGTATAATGGTAGTATCTATACACTGGTAATGATCACACCATATAATGATAGTATCTATACACTGGCAATGATCACACCGTATAATGGTAGTATCTATACACTGATAATAATCACACCATATAATGATAGTATCTATACACTGATAATAATCACACTGTATAATGGTAGTATCTATACACTGATAATAATCATACCGTATAATGGTAGTTTCTATACACTGATAATAATCACACCGTATAATGGTAGTATCTATACACTGATAATAATCACACTGTATAATGGTAGTATCTATACACTGATAATAATCACACAGCATAATGGTAGTATCTATACACTGATAATAATCACACTGTATATTGGTAGTATCTATACACTGGCAATGATCACACCGTATAATGGTAGTATCTATACACTGATAATAATCACACTGTATAATGGTAGTATCTATACACTGATAATAATTACACTGTATTATAGTAGTATCTATACACTGATAATAATCACATAGTATAATTGTAGTATCTATACACTGATAATAATCATACTGTATAATGGTAGTATCTATACACTGATAATAATCACACTGTATAATGGTGATATCTATACACTGGTAATGATCACACCGTATAATAGTAGTATCTATACACTGATAATAATCATACCGTATAATGGTAGTATCTATACACTGATAATAATCACACCGTATAATGGTAGTATCTATACACTGATAATAATCATACCGTATAATGGTAGTATCTATACACTGATAATAATCACACCGTATAATGGTAGTATCTATACACTGATAATAAGCATACCGTATAATGGTAGTATCTATACACTGATAATAATCACACCGTATAATGGTAGTATCTATACACTGATAATAATCACACTGTATAATGGTAGTATCTATACACTGATAATAATCACACAGCATAATGGTAGTATCTATACACTGATAATAATCACACTGTATATTGGTAGTATCTATACACTGGCAATGATCACACCGTATAATGGTAGTATCTATACACTGATAATAATCACACTGTATAATGGTAGTATCTATACACTGATAATAATTACACTGTATTATAGTAGTATCTATACACTGATAATAATCACATAGTATAATTGTAGTATCTATACACTGGTAATAATCACACCGTATAATGGTAGTATCTATACACTGATAATAATCACACTGTATAATGGTAGTATCTATACACTGAAAATAAACACACCGCATAATGGTAGTATCTATACACTGATAATAATCACACTGTATAATTGTAGTATTTATACACTGATAATAATCACACTGCACTGAATAATAATGAAGAGTACTATTTTTATGTGCAGGATGTAGCCTTTTTTTTTTTTAAAAAAACTTATTGCAAAGCTGTTTATGTAAGTATTGCAATAAGCGTATTTTAGTTTATGAACAATATTTTGTCTCACAGTGGGAAACTGTCATTGCACCAGTTTTTTCCAAAAACCTTTTGCAATTTTTCAGCAGTTTATTCAGTAAGTGTGCAATAAGTGTATTTTAGTGCATCACCAGGAAACAGCATTTATATTTTGGTCGCAGAGGTTGCTCTGTTGTGCATTTTTTCCCAAAAATCTGTTGCAAAGCTTCTACAGTTTATAAATGTACAGATAATATATTTTACAGCATCACCGTCAGTGTATATATTAGCTGCATTTTTGTAAACAACTATTGAAAATTTTATTACAAAAATTTTATTTGGCACAGACTAGTGTACCTGACATATTGGTTTGTGTCACAGTTACCTCATGTCATAATAGTGGACTAGAAAGCTGAGTCAGATCTTGGGCAAGCTCGGATGTTGGAAGTGGTATTGTGGTCCCATGTGGTCAGCAGTCTCCACAGTGCTGGCTGTTAGCGGTATTTCTTTTTTCTAAAACATTAATAAAAATTGTCTTCCAGAAATGCATTTACCCCTAACGGACCTTGTATTGAACTCTGTCCAAGTGTTGATTTTTTTCCAAAAATCGTAATGAAAATTGCCTTCCAAAAACTCCATTTACCAGAGTCTTGTACCTGACCTGTAATATACTGTGGTAGACTCAAATTCAATTAAACTGGCTAGCTATGTGAACAAGGCCATCCTTCTCCTCCCCATGTCATTATAACAGCCTGACCAAATCGTCATCACCATCAACATCATCAGCCACTGCTTCTCCTGCACCTCCTCTGCTCCTTCGTCAGTCATCCATAAGAGAATATGTGGTCTCGGAAGCAGTAATCCACTTGTGTGCAAACTGAACTTCCACCTGGCTAAGTTGCTGGCAGTGCAGTCGCTGACATACCTCTTAGTGGATTCCACTGGAACTGATGAAAATACCATAATTATTTCCTTTAAAAAAAAAACCCATCTCAGCCTTATACTGTCATGGACCACATGGTCCACTCCTCCCCCCCTTGTCACTGGGAAGTTTTTGTATAATGTTGAGAAGGCTGTTATTGGGAGAATATTTCCTGTAGCCCCACATAACATCACAATATCAGAAACAGCTGTTTTGACAGAATTGAATTTTTTTTTTATATTGCTAAAAAGGCAGTTGACAAAAAAAAATGAAAACTAAAAATATGAAAAATCATATTACATGGAAAGGCAATTTGACAATTATATGATATTGATACCTATGCACCTGTAAGTCTGTACAGGCAGATCCGGGATTAGTAGCATAAACGTTTTTTTTGCAGAGGGCAGATAAAAGTGACCGGTGTATCAGCTTTGTCTGTGAAGAATTGCAGTTAAAATAAATTTCGGGGTACGGCGATGGGAACATCTGGATATACCTGTACTAGAATACACAAAATCCCTATATTAAATAATAAAATTTTGGAGAAGATTATATGGTTGTGGTCTTGTCAGGTACAATAGAGCAATTTGATGAAGGTATAAGTTATATAAATGAAAATAATCTTAATACGTTGAATAAATATTGAATACCATATTTTCTGTGGAATTGATGTTACGTAATGTCACGGGATATTACGTGAGAGGGGATATAATGAAAACTTTAGTAGGTAAAGCATTTTTTAGGGTAGCAAATCAGGATCCACGATTATTATTATATGGTATTCATAATGGTAGGAATAATTCCAAGTATGTTTTTTTTTTTTTGTATAAGGCATACCTAATTTTTCATACAATTTTTGCATAATGGCTGTGTTTCATTGTACAATCATAACTGTGAGGGAGCAGGTCTTTTTTGGTCTTCCCTTATCTCTCTTTAAGCCATATTATTCCCCTTTTCAGCTGCACAGCTAGATGCATTTCTCTCACAAGCAAGTGACATCCCACTTCTCTGTAATCCACCAGCACTGTATTGCTGTAACCTCACTTCCCTTACTTCCAATTATGTTTGTTTTCAGCTCTGAAGCTCACAGAACAGATTAGAAGGTGGAAATCACTCTTACAGACACACATGGGGCTCATATAATCTTCAGAAGCAGTGTAGAAGCAGTTCTTTTTTTAGGCTTAGGAACTCAGCTAGCTCTGACACGTCCCCACTTCCTCTTTGCTGTATTCTGAGTCTCTGTTACCAGGGAAGGATCTTGCTTAACAACAGGCAGTGGACTGCAAGTTAGATTGAAGTAAAACCCCTAGTGGCCGTGATTTTACTGCTGTTTCAGGAGGATGCAGGGAGATTATTAATTTTTTTTAATGAAATGATTTAGAAATCTGTATTAAATGAAATTAAATTGTGTGAAAGGACAGTGACTTTTTAAATGCAGTTCATTCACCAATATAGTGAGAAATGCTGTAAGGACAAAAATTGCATTTATTGGAAGCTGATCCCAATTTAAAAGAAAAAAAGCAGAGCCTCCAATTGTAACATTGTAAATGTAACCATTTCCGTTACAAACTAGTAAGGGGTCGATGTCAGGATCATCGCTTGCGTTAGCTACGTGATATGACTCCAAAAGGTAATCATAACTGTTCATATTGCTCCTATGTAGTGATCAGTGGTTGAGAGTAGGTAAGTACGGTAAGTAGCAACATGTGGTAAAACAGCGGATAACCGATAGCCGACATGATTATGTTGTGTATATGATTATTTTGTACCTGGACGAATCCTTTTTACATTGGGAAAAGTATTTGACCCATCTTTACACGAAAAATTTGCACTCCATAGAAACTGAAAGGGGAGCTCCGAGAATCATTGTACATGTGATGGAGATTCATGAGAGCGATATATAACTACCTCGAAAATTGTAGGTTTAGGGTACGTTCACATAACCCAGCGTTTCTCAAATAGTGGGGCGCGCCCCCCATGGGGAGGCTCCGTAAAGGGGGGCTCCAGGTGACAGGAGATGAACGCTTCCACTGTGGAAGCGTTCATCTCCATAGTGATCTGTATCGCCGTCCTCTGGACAGCGATACAGATCACTGTGCTGTGCGGCAGTGGAGGGAGAGTCGTCTCCCTCCCCTGCTCCTCTGATAGGCTGCGGGCCTTGTGCCGGCAGCCTATCAGAGCAATTCATGCGGTGCGATGACGTCATCGCGCCGTCTGAACCGGGACCCTGGACCCTATTTGGGTGGGGGAGAGCCTGCACATAATTTGGGGGAGAGAGCCTGCACATGATTTGGGGAGGGTTAATGTAGGCTGCACTTGATTGGGGAGGGGGGTTAATGGAGCCTGCATATGATTGGGGGGGGGGGGTTAATGGAGCCTGCACATGATTTGGGGGGGTTAATGGACCCTGCACATGATTTGGGGGGAGGGGGGATTAATGGAGCCTGCACATGATTTGGGGGGGGGGGGGTAATGGCCCTCACCTGTGGGGAGATTGGTGTACTTATAACAATTTTATAGACAAATGATACTATTTACAGTCGCGCGGGGGGCGCGAAATGTTTTCTTCTTCCTAGGGGGGGCATAACAGAAAATAATTGAGAAGCACTGACATAACCGTATGTGTTTTGCGGTCTATATTCTTTGCGGAGCGGAAGTACGAATGCGGACAGCACACGGTGTGCTGTCCGGGATCTGCATCCGTTCCACAAAATTGCAGAATGAATGCGGACCCGTATATATGGTTGTCAGAATAAGCCCTTATTAGAGAGGGTGTTTGTGCCAAGAAGTGGGAAGGATAGACATACTAGTTTGTTACAGGGACACAATGTGGATTATGAAATCTGTTGCTATGGGTCTAAATGAGAGAAACATTTTTTTCCTCCTTTTTTTATGTTTTTTTATATTCATGTTTTGCAATTTGTATACTTGAAGAGGTTTTCTCACTTCATCAGATGGAATTTATCATGTAGAGAAAGTTAATACAAGGCACTTACTAATGTATTCTGATTCTATTCATATTGATTGCTTTCCTGGCTGGATTCATTTTTCCATCACGTTATGCACTGCTCGTATCCAGGTGGCTCCGACCATCACTGCAGCCCAGATACAAGGTGGCCAGGACGGGAGCTGCTGCTGCGCTATGCAGATTCTCACAGTCCCGGCCACCAGAGAGGCCAGCGCTTTTACCTAGTGTGCAAACATGACCACCGCTTATGGATTGCAGGGAGGTCGTAAACCATGGAAACAAGCAGTGTATAATGTGATGGAAAGATGAATCAATGTCAATGTTTTGTGTGGTGGCAGCAGCGAGGCAGCACCCCAGCAACAAGGCCAGGTCCTATTTGCACCTCCAGATTTGTTCTTGCCTGGTTCTCACACCAGGCGATTATCCACCTCCTTCTTTATGGACATCCTCCCGTCCCCAATAACAGCAGGGCAGAGCGTCACTCTCCCTCCCTCCACGTATAGAGTGTCTCCATGCTGTCTTACAACTGATAAACCTGGGCAAGAGAAGCCACATAGCCGTTGAGTTGCTAAAGTGCACCCACCTACTGCCACCACTAGGGGGAGCTCAGTGCATAGAAATGTACGCATAATGGAAGCTGTAATCATCTGTTTACACTGAGCTCCCCCTTGTGGTGGCTGCATGAAAATGCTGTGTTTTTACATCGGAAAAGCAGTGTAGCGCTGGGCCCTGTAGCAGTCGCATGGTCTGCTTCCATTGATGATACGCCACTAGCGAGCATGGCAAGCTGCATGCTTGGTTTCTTATGCACTGACAAGCGTATTATTAGTAGCAAGCAAAAGGATATCCCTTACTATAAAAGCAAAATGGGGAAATGTTTTCCGAAAGGAGGCAAAATTGTATTACCTAGAAATGCTCTGTACACAGCCCACCACAGCTTTCGCTGTGCAGACACCAGCCACCCGCATATTGGACCAATAGGCCCACTCTGCCCCCGCTGAGTCACAGACCTCCTGCCGTCTCTGCTATGATAAGAAGCAGAAGCTGCTGCAGCAGCAGCTAACTCAGTTTGATGAACAGGATAGAACAGTTTTTTCATTTGCTGTTTCAACCTGATGCACATCAGCAAATGGATATCCATTGCCTGAACAACTAAGTTAATTTATTCCTAGAATGGGACCTTTCTCTGGCATGTACCGTGTTCACTGACCCCATGGACATTGGGGGACAGATTGGAACAGAGGCCAATTAATAGATCTGCCATTGCTAACAATAGCTATGTATCGCCGGCCCTATCATGCCACTGTCTGCCTGTCCATCATGTTCCATACTATATTGCTACTGCTGCTGTCACCGCAACTGCTGCTCCCAGTACTATTACTCCTACTCAGCCGCACATCTCCTATCCATCATGTTCCATTCTGTGCTGCTGCCGTGGGTATTACTGCCATTACTACTACCCCTACAGAGCCACTCATCTCCTGCCTTCTCTGTCAGGTTCCATACTGTGCTGCTACTGCTGCCATGGCTATAACTGCCACTACTACTACCTTTACACAGTTACACATCCCCTTCCTTGCCCGTCAGGTTCTATACTGTGCTGCTACTGCTGCCATAGCTATTATTCCTACAAAGCTGCACATTTCCTACCCGTCAGGTTCCATACTGTTCTGCTGGTGCTGCTGCCATGGCTATTACTGCCATTACTACTACATCTACCAAGCCATACATCTCCTGCCTTATCTGTCAGGTTCCATATTGTGCTGCTACTGCTCTGTTATTATAACGCCTACACAGCTGAACATCTCCTACCCGTCAAGTTCCATACTGTACTACTGCTGCTACCGTGGCTATAACTGCCACTACTACTACCTACCTACATAGCCACACATCTCCTTCCTTGTCTGTCAGGTTCTACACTCTGCTGCCATAGCTATTACACCTACACAGCCGCACATCTCCTACCTGTCAGGTTCCATACTGTACATCTGCTGCTTCCATTTGTATTAATGCCATTACTACTACCCCTACACAGCCACACATCTATGCATCAGGTTCCATACTGTACATCTGCTGCTGCCATTTGTATTAATGCCATTACTACTACCCCTACACAGCCACACATCTATGCATCAGGTTCTATACTGTACTGCTGCTGCTGCCATGGCTATTACGACCACTACTACTACCCCTACTTAGCCACACATCTCACATACTGTGCTGCTACTGCTGCCATTACTATTACCCCTGGTAAGCCTCACTTCTCCAGCCTTGTCCATGAGGTACTATGCTGCTGCTCCCCAAAAAAAATAACTTTTTTTGGATGCTTGTGTCTATGTGCCCTCTTTGCATTAAAGAGCTTGATAGGGGAATATGACATGCAGTACTTTTAGTCCGGCTGCCTCTCGCCGTGCGCTGCCGTGCTGCCGCCGGAACTCCGCTCCCGCCCCATTATAGTTAATGGGGACGGAGCGGCAGTCCAGGGGAACACGTGAACTAGCGGCAGGACGGATCCAACAGGTTGTTCACCCACCGGAACAGCCTAACGGACTCCCCTGCCGCTAGTGTGAAAATAGCCTTATGATCTGTGCTTGCTGTCAGTAAATGTAAATTCATGTTTACAAATAGAGGCTGTAAAAGAAGATCTGATTCATCTCACAGCAGAGGGTTTGCTACAATTGTAACCAGTCTAGGTCATCGTCTGTGAGCTAAACTGAGATGACCTGTATGATGCAATCCAAAGCATTCTTGACACATCTCATACCATCGCAGTACAGAACAGAGACCATCCTGTACTTGTACAGCCGGCGTGTCTATAGGTGTCATAATATGTTTGTAATTGAGACCTCCACCTATTACCTGAACAATAGGGTGCTATCCATTTTCCAGCAACTTGCAAGTTACACTGTGACCCCATTCAGTTCAATGGCTGGTCACTCGATGGGTGTCGGGGGCAAGATTGCTGTGTAACCCCAGCCTAAATCCCTCTGTGCTCTGTGATGTACTATGTCCCAGCAGAAAGGTAGGTAACGTGAACTGCCATAATGTCACTGTGATGGAGCGGGTGCTGGCTGTATGATACAATGGAAGGCTGTGATAGGCGATAGCTCCAATCTCGGCTATTTAAAGTGTGTTGTTCTAATATAATCAGGATGAAAAACTATTTACGTCTGTAATTTACTTACTTACAAAAATACTCCAGTTGTGAGATATTCTATTTATTTCATTATAATTGGTGTTTAACGTCTGTAGCAATGTGTGCGTGCACCTACTGAGGGGGTCGCACATGCTCAGTTCATCCTTCGACTGCCACTAGTTATATATAGTAGCTGTGACAGTTGCAGGTTGAGAGCTGCAGCAGAAGAGATGCACCTCCCTGAGCTGTGATAAAGAGAAAGCTGTGGCAGAAAGGACATGTCCCCCTGAGCTGTGATAGGGAGAGAGCTGCAGCAGAAAGAGCATGCTCCTGAGCTATTATAGGCAGAGAGATGCAGCAGAAATGACATACCCCCTGAGCTGTGACAGGGTAGAGAGCTGCAGCAGAAAGGACTTTCTCCTGAGTTGTGATATGGAGAGAGTTGCAGCAGAAAGGACACACCGCTGCATTTGAAAAGACTTGCCCCCTGAGCTGTGATAGAGAGATATATGTAGCAGAAAGGACACAACCCCTGAGCTGAGAGTTTGCAATAGTCTAGCAGAGCCATTAGAGCAAGGATTGTGGAGATCTCTGGATCCATGTGAGCCACAGGACTGGTTCCAGCTTTCTTTTCCAACCAGCCCCCGGATCTGAATACTTTTGTAATTACATATAATGAAACATTTAGTAAAGCCACTTAGATATTCAATAAAATGTATACAGTGCCACCTGCTGTTTGCTATTTTTGTAACCTCTCTGTCCACCTCCTGAGGTGGTCGCACATGCTCAGTTCCATCCTTCAACAACCACCAGCATTATCTTCTGCTAGAAGCTGTGACAGTTACAGGGAGAGATATGCAGAATAAAGCAACGCCCCCTTAGCTGTAACATGGAAAGAGATGCAGCGGA
Organism: Bufotes viridis; assembly: GCA_033119425.1. Taxonomy (NCBI): domain Eukaryota; kingdom Metazoa; phylum Chordata; class Amphibia; order Anura; family Bufonidae; genus Bufotes; species Bufotes viridis. The sequence goes on from CM065590.1 coordinate 37,836,640, forward strand.
CAGGACACAACCCTAAGCTGTGAGAAGGTGAGCGCTACAGTAGAAAGGACATACCCCCTAAGCTGTGATAAGGAGAGAGCTGCAGCTGAAAGGACATCATTTTAGCAATGAAGGGGAGATCTCTGGATCCATGTAAGGTACGGGGCTGGTTCTAGCTTTGCTAGGAAGGTATTTTCATGTCCTATATGATGTCCGATGATCATTTTTTACATTAATCATGGAATAACCAGATTTAGAAGCTACAGGAGCATTTATCTATAGGAAGTCAGCTAGCCTTCTGTAACCAGCACTGATGGGACATGGCTGCATGTACCAGGTTCATAAAGATGCGGGAATATGAAATGTTCTTTATGTAAAATATAAGTGGAACTCAAGCGGTATAGACTCTAGTATAGAATAGTAATGGTAGAACATTCAATATGGGATCTTTCATTAGTTGCGGAAGATCCCACGCGTTTTACTCCATGAATTGTATCAGCTGCAGGTTGTCATATGTGGGCTGTACCCCACAATTTCGACAAAGACAATTACGAAAACGTATTGGCAAACATCTTTGGAACATTATAATTCCAACAGACATAATCAGGGGCATTTATCATGGCATTTGTGCCACTATTGTGGCGTAAATAAGTCGCCAATTATGGCGCACACCATATGTGCACCATAATTTGCGACTGTTTAAAGAGGTTATACAATGTGATAAACAGCCCCCCCATGTGCTAGGCCCCTCACAAGGAATATACTTACCCCGCTCCCTGGTCCCCGCACCGCCGCTGCTGCTTCTCCCTGTACACGGATGGTGTCAGGAGGGAGCAGCCAATGGCAGGCGGGGACAGGGACGAGCCTCTCTAGCATCACGCTTCAAGCTTCTCTTCATTTTTCCCGAAACGCAGAGAAAAGGGGCATCTGCCTCTTCATAAAATCAGAATGGTGCAAATTGGTGCAGCTAGGTTTTCTACACCTCTTCCTGACATCCTAAGAGGTGGGGCTTAGCACAAAGCAGGCGGGGCTGTATTTAAAAGGGGTGGGGCCTAAGATGCACCATTTGCACCAAAATTTTGGCGCAATTCTAGCATAAAAATCTGTCTCAAAATAAGCCAACAAATAGTAGAGTCAGAGAAAAGTGTCTATCCCTGCAGCACATTTATCATCCAGCCTGAGCTCATGTGATAAATCTGCTGCAGGTTGTTACAAGGGAACCTCCAGGCTGCTACCTCCTGGAGTAGCCTCTCTGTGGTTGACAGCTGACCTACAGGGATCAGATACATCGGTGCGGAGGGAACAGGTGAAACCATAGTCGGGGCTGGCAGATTATGAGCAATCCACTAAATAGTCCAAGGTTTGGGCAGGCAGTGAAAGGTCAATATGAAGATCAGGCACAGGTCAGGTCAGGCAGCAGAGGGTCAGAAACCAGGAATTGGGCAGAAGTCAGTACATGGGCAGACATGGATGCAACTCACCATAATCGGGAGGCTCTGTGGATTATAAATCTGGATAGCAGATATCCACAGGGGTTACATTCATGTACGGATCTGATGTATTTTTACTAAGTGAACATGTTTCTTCTGGTTTGAGCATTATCCCGATCACCAGTATTTGTGGCTATACATATAATAACTAGGTGTTTTTTCACTTGGTTATTATCATTGTGTATATTCCTTGTGTATCGTAGTTGGGCAGGAGTTAACGTGCAACAGGCAGTGGGTGTGATCTGATTGTTTTATTTGGGAGGAGGGTGCAGTGATGTAATGGGTCTCCTATATATTACCTGTTAACCTGTGTGACAGGCTCAAGGATGACTGGATTTATCCGAAACGCGTAAGCTTATTTTTTGCCACTATGCACATTTTTTAATTTTTTTATATACAATTTTAATAAAGGCTTGTTTTTATCTAGCAGTGCTGAAGGATTTTTCTATATATGAACTTTTCAAGTGGTGGAGCCGAGATTATGGTTTCAACCTTCGGAGAACCATCCAGGTGGTACCTGTGAAGTTAACGCTATTGGTGAGCCATATCTGTCCCCCTTTATGTTTTACTATTTGCTGTGGATTACCGTTTCATTTATACTGTACAGTGGAATGCCGTAAAAACAGAACCCAAAAGACGCAGGTGGAATCCACAAGTCGATGGAAAAATAGAAAAGTTATAGCTCTCGAAAACCCAGAAATTAAAAACACTAACTCCTGGTCCCTAAGGCCAAACTAGGCTGCGTTCTTAAAGGGATATTCCCATCTGGGGCATTTATGGTGTATGTCTAGGACAGTGATGGGCAAAGTGCGGCTCTCCAGCTGTTGCAAAACTACAACTCCCACCATGCCCTGCTGTAGGCTGAAAGCTGTAGACAGTCTTTGCATGCTGGGAGTTGTAGTTCTGCAACAGCTGGAGAGCCGCACTTTGCCCATCACTGGTCTAGGATATGCCATCAATATCAGATAGGTGTGGGTCCCACCTCTGGTACCTGCTGCTATCTTCAGACAGGGGCCACATGTGCGGCGTCCTCTCCTTTCACTGCTATGGGACTCGCTCAGCTATATTCCTAGGTCCAGTAGCAGGGAATGGAGAGTAAAGCGCCCCCAACCCTTCATTAACCATGATGGGACCTCCAAAAATAATGTAATCTGCTATTTTCAGAAGTCCCATACAGGTGTGTGGAGAGTGGACACACATAAGCAGTTTGCTCTGCCTTCACTTCAGGGGCCCTGTTTTGGAGATAGGAATGGGTCAAAGGGGTTAAGGATACAGGACCACTCATATGGGGCCCCTGGTGACGGGGTGGACCCGCCGCTATTTGGTATATAGTAATAGCCACTAGGGGGAGCCTACTGCATAGAGATCTACGCAGTTCCCAATGTGTCCATTATTACCTGTAGGAATCCATTCTCAGTAAACACCCCCTAGTGGTAGCTGTAGGTATCAACAGTTCTGATGTTTTGACTCTTTTACCTACAGTATATCCAGTTTTAGTAGCCATAACACACTTTTATCTTTGCATTTTTTGCCCTCTTGTTTGGGGGTTAGGGCCCATTTTGAGTTTTGTAAAAGGTGTGCACCCCCTATGGGCTTAGACCACATGCGGCCCTCGATACCATTCGGTGCGGCCCCCAAACATCTGGTAAAAGACATCTAGGTCCATGTCTCATGGCTTCTTACATGTATCGTCTATGTATTCTCCTATTAGATGGGAGTCCTAGAACTGTAACTAGACGTTTATAGTATATACTGTATGCTCAATATGCCAAAAATACAGTATTTCAGTTGGTAATACCCTTTAAGTTTTATTTTCGGCCCTTGGAATTGGTTCAGGCTGACAATGTGGTCCCCGACCAGAAAAGGTTGTGCACCACTGGCTTAGAGCATATGAGACCCTCATACATTTCACCACACGTCGTCGGAAACCAGTGACATCATCAGAGACAAGAATATAGCGCAGAGATTATTCATGTCATTTGCATAATCCAAATGTTTTTAAAACAATTGAATGAAAAAAAGGTTTTATCCGTGTACAGAGGCTGACAGATGCTCGCACGCCCGCAGCATGACCACAATATCGTAGATCAGCAGGGGATTGTAGGTGAGCAGAATCTAGGTCTATTCATTCCAGTACTATCCCTCCAGCAGTACAGCAGGCGATGTGATATTTATAGCGGGATTACTACTAACCGTACTACTACTGTACATATTGTCCTGGAGAAAGTCTCACATGTCTGATTAGTTCCGCATGGCTGTGGTCAAACAATAGAATTCCAAAAATGTTTAGTATAAATCATGTTATGCTGTTATATCATGAGCATGATATGTGATTATGTCATTGTGTAATCCCAAATCCTATCTATCTATCTATCTATCTATCTATCTATCTATCTATCTCATATCTATCTATCTATCTATCTATCTATCTATCTATCTATCTATCTATCTCATATCTATCTATCAATCAATCTATTATCTATCTATCTATCTATCTATCTATCTATCTATCTATCTCCTATCTATCTATCTCCTATCTATCTATCTATCTATCTATCTATCTATCATCTATTTATTTCTTACATCTGTCTGTCTGTCTCTCTGTCTGTCAGTCTATGCTTCCCAACCGTCCTGGATCCAGTGGGACAGTCCATAATGTTGGCCTCTTTCCCAGTGTCCCAGGACAGGTGCCAAATGTCCTGACTTCAACTGTATGTGTGTCCTCAGGACGCATTTACAGTCTAACACAATGGTGAAACCGGGAGCCATCAGCAGCTTGCTCCGCCATTCACTGCTGCAGGTGGGTCGGCGCAGGTAGGCGGGATACAGTGACATCTGCACACCTGCCGCGACAGCGCAGACTGGAGACCAGAGCCGATCTGACCTGCACAGCTTGTGGTGGGAACATGGGATAGGTGAGTATACATAGGTGTATATAGGTGTGTGCATCATACTGTATGAGGGTACTTATCTATGTATCTATCTATCTATCTATCTATCTATGCATCTATCTATCTATCTTCTATCTATCTAATATCTATCTATCTATCTATCTATCTATCTATCTATCTATCTATCTATCTAATATCTATCTATCTATCTATCTAATATCTATCTATATATCTATCTAATATCTATCTATCTATCTATCTATCTATCTAATATCTATCTATCTAATATCTATCTATATATCTATCTATCTATCTCTCTATCTATCTCATTTCTCTCTCTCTATCTATCTATCTATCTATCTATCTATCTATCTATCTATCTATCTATCCTTTTCATATCTATCTATCTATACTAGTCCTATATGCTGGGAGTAGTAGTCCTCATCACACCCAGCTTCCATTAGGCACATGATCTTCTAATGCTCATACATGAGTTTCTGCAATAAATATAATTGTCTCCAGTTTATGCAATGCTCATGGATGCTGGGAGCTGTAGTCCCCACCATGTCCTTAGCACATATTGTTATGCAATGTCCACATTGCAGCTGGTGTCAGTAATATTATATGGCCATCTCTCTATACATGGGGGGGGGGGGGGGGGTATTAGCAGAGAAAAGGAAGCGGGATGTGTAGGGACAGCCTGGAGAGGGGAGAGGCTGGCACATTCTCACAGGACGCACTAGGGTTAAGTAAGGTGAACGCTCAGCCTCAGCTGAACTCTGTAGGGCAGGGAGAGAAAGACGCACACTGTGTATATACAGTGATAGTGAGCGAGAGACAGAGCATGAGACACCCAGGGAGACTGCTGCAAGCACCCAGCTCCTGCCTGCTCCAGCCTGACAGCCAGGACCCTCTGCAGCTGCCCACACAGGTACCCAGGGGGGAAAGCCCACACCAGGAGCAGCCTGGCCTGCAGAGCTGACACTCTAACAGCTGGGTGCTCTAGTGTCTAACTAACTGATGGGGGTGAGAGAGTGATGTGCTGCAGAGCTGACACTCTAATAACAGGGTGCTATAGTATATCACTAATGGGGTGAGAGAGTGATGTGCTGCAGAGCTGACACTCTAATAACAGGGTGCTATAGTATATCACTAATGGGGTGAGAGAATGATGTGCTGCAGAGCTGACACTCTAACAGCAGGGTTCTCTAGTGTCTAACTAACTGATGGGGGTAGAAGAGTGAGGTGCTGCAGAGCTGACACTCTAATAACAGGGTGCTATAGTATATGACTAATGGGGGTGCAAGATTGAGGTGCCTCAAAGCTGACACTCTAACAGCAGGGCGCTCTAGTATATAACTAATGGGGGTGGAAGAGTGAAGTTCTGCAGAGCTGAGAATCTAACAGCTGAGTGCTATAGCATATGTCTAATGGGGGTGAGAGCGTGAGGTGCTGCAGAGCTGACACTCTAATATATGACTGCTATATAGACAGAGTAGGAACAGCAGGGAACTGTACTGTATGATTTATATATACAGAGCTGACACTAGTATGTGCCGCTATATACAATGGGTCTGCAGAACTGACACTCTAATATGTGACTGCTATATAGGTGTGACTGCGCTTCTTCTGATTTCGGTGGTATATGCTGCTTGTATTTGCATGTATCCGTTGGCTCTGGGGCACACCCAGGTTTGATTGTCTATTTCATGAGATGATTCTCGGCTTTCCAAGAAATGGTTACACAATTATTACTGAATATTAACATACGCGCTCCCTCCTCCCCTCCGACCAACCTGCTGTGAGCGCCAAACGTGCTCTATGGGTCTTGATAAACAAGTGTGTGGCTGGCGGTTCTCCCTGTCGATTCTCTGTAACTTTGGAAATGCAGAGTAGAAGACGTCAGAGATCATCTGTGAGGTCCATGCATGTCATAAGAGAACTGAACCAGACAGAAGAACCACGTTAGAAAGATGAGGAGAATCTAGGGTGTTGGAATGGGTTCTGATTAGAGATGAGCGAACTTTAAAAAAAAGTTCGGCGTTCGGGTTGTGGTAAGTCGCGCATCCCGTTATGGATTCCACTATCGCGGCATATGGAATCCATAAGGGGCGGCTTCCACCAACCCGAACTGTTGAATAGCCGAAGGACCTGGCGTCACGTCACCGTCATGTGATCAGTGCAGGGGCGTGGCTCAGCACGGATCAAATCCAGTGCTGAGCCACGCCCCCTGCACTGATCACATGACGGTGACGTCACCCCAGGTCCTTCGGCTATTCAACAGTTCGGGTTGGTGGAAGCCGCCCCTTATGGATTCCATATGCCGCGATAGTGGAATCCATAACGGGATGCGCGACTTACCACAACCCGAACGCCGAACTATTTTTTAAAGTTCGCTCATCTCTAGTTCTGAAGTTCTGATTTCGCTGTAGGTTTAAAGATGTAATTTGGGTTAACGATTGAGTTCTAGATGTAAGGATAACAGTAAAGGTGGTTTGGGATATGAGATCTAGGTCAGGGGTTACAGTTAGAGATCTAGGTCATGGATTGAAGGTTAAGGTCAAAGATCTAGTTAAAAATCAAAGTCTAGCTCTGGGGTTAGGTTTAGTGATCTAGGATTGAGATACAGATCAAGATCTAGAGCTAAGGCATAGTGTGGTACAGATCATTAGGTTCTCGGGTTACAGATGCATGTCAAGTTGTCAACATTTGAGTTGGAGATCTAGCTTAGGATTGGAGATCTAGGTCATGGTTTTAGGCCCCTTTCACACGGGCGAGTTTTCCGCGCGGGTGCAATGCGTGAGGAGGACGCATTGCACCCGCACTGAATCCGGACCCATTCATTTCTATGGGGCTGTGCACATGAGCGGTGATTTTCAAGCATCACTTCTGCGTTGCGTGAAAATCGCAGGATGCTCTATATTTTGCGTTTTTCACGCAACGCAGGCCCCATAGAAGTGAATGGGGCTGCGGGAAAATCGCAAGCATCCGCAAGCAAGTGCGGATGCAGTGCGATATTCCCGCATGGTTGGTAAGCGACGGGACCAGATCTTTATTATTTTCCCTTATAACATAGTTATAAGGGGAAATAATAGCATTCTCAATACAGAATGCTTTATAGAATGTTGATAAAGTGGTTAAAAATAAAAAACTTAACTTACCTTAGCCACTTGATCGCGTAGTTGGCGATCTCTCTTCTCTCTTCAAGCTTTAGCAGCCGTCTAAAGGACCTGTGATGATGTCACATCACATGGTCCAATCACATGGTCCGTGATGGGTCTGGGTACCAAACATGGCGATTTTTCCAACGTGCGTGCAAAACGCATTACAAAAGTTTGCACACGCGCGGAAAAATCGTGCCTATTTCCGCAACGCACCCACCTCTTATCCGGGCGTCAAACATGACGACCATGTGAAAGAGGCCTTAGGACTGGCATTAGAGATCTAGATCTAGACTTGGGGTTCAAGGTCTAGCTATACAGTATAGGTTATTGATCGAGGTTTGGGGTAGAGACTGATGGTTTAGATGTTGGTGTAAGGGTTAGTGGTATGGATAATTAAGGTTCTAGGGTTACAGGTCTAGGTTTAGTGATCTGGGTTGAGGTTGGAGATTTAGGTCATGGCTTTAGGATTAGTTTTGGAAATATAGCTCTAGGATTAGAGTTAGAGATCTAAGTCATGGTTTTAAAGTTAAGGTTAAAGATCTAAAGTTAACATAGTAAGGGTGGGTTCACACTAGCGTTATGGTTTTTATTATGGCTTTCTGTTATAACATGGTTTTAATGGAAAATAACGGAATCCATAAAACGGAGGACGGATCCGTTCTGGTGCCCATAGACTTGTATTATGACGGAATGTGAAACGGAAGCCTTTAAAAGGCATTCCGTTTGCTTTCCGTCATAATAGAAGTCTATGGGAAAGCATAACAGATCCGTCTGGTTCCCGTTATGGAAGACGGAAAACAAATTCCTGTCGACAGGACTTTGTTTTCCGTCTTGCATAACGGGACCCAGTTGGATCCGTTAGTCTTTCCCATAGCCTTCTGTTAGGACAGAGAAAAACTGAATGCCTCTTAAAGGCTTCCATTTTGCATTCTGTCTTATGGATTCCATTATTTTCCGTTATAACCATGTTATAACGGAAAGCCATAACGGAAACCATAACGCTAGTGTGAACCCACCCTAACATAGTAACATAGTACATAAGGCCGAAAAAAGACATTTGTCCATCCAGTTCGGCCTGTCATCCTGCAAGTTGACCAGAGGAAGGCAAAAAACCCTGTGAGGTAGAAGCCAATTTTCCCAACTTAAGGGGAAAAAAAGTCCTTCCTGACTCCAATCAGGCATCAGAATAACTCCCTGGATCAACGACCCCTCTCTATTAGCTATAGCCTGTAATATTATTACACTCCAGAAATACATCCAGACCCCTTTTGAATTCCTTTATTGTACTAACCATCACCACCTGCTCAGGCAGAGAGTTCCATAGTCTCACTGCTCTTACCGTAAAGAATCCTCTTCTATGTTTGTGTAGAAACCTTCTTTCCTCCAGACGCAGAGGATGTCCCCTCGTCACAGTCCTGGGGATAAATAGATGATGGGAGAGATCTCTGTACTGACCCCTGATATATTTATACAGTGGAGGAAATAATTATTTGACCCCTCACTGATTTTGTAAGTTTGTCCAATGACAAAGAAATGAAAAGTCTCAGAACAGTATCATTTCAATGGTAGGTTTATTGTAACAGTGGCAGATAGCACATCAAAAGGAAAATCGAAAAAATAACTTTAAATAAAAGATAGCAACTGATTTGCATTTCATTGAGTGAAATAAGTATTTGAACCCCTACCAACCATTAAGAGTTCTGGCTCCCACAGAGTGGTTAGACACTTCTACTCAATTAGTCACCCTCATTAAGGACACCTGTCTTAACTAGTCACCTGTATAAAAGACACCTGTCCACAGAATCAATCAATCAAGCAGACTCCAAACTCTCCAACATGGGAAAGACCAAAGAGCTGTCCAAGGATGTCAGAGACAAAATTGTAGACCTGCACAAGGCTGGAATGGGCTACAAAACCATTAGCAAGAAGCTGGGAGAGAAGGTGACAACTGTTGGTGCGATTGTTCGAAAATGGAAGGAGCACAAAATGACCATCAATCGACCTCGCTCTGGGGCTCCACGCAAGATCTCACCTCGTGGGGTGTCAATGGTTCTGAGAAAGGTGAAAAAGCATCCTAGAACTACACGGGAGGAGTTAGTTAATGACCTCAAATTAGCAGGGACCACAGTCACCAAGAAAACCATTGGAAACACATTACACCACAATGGATTAAAAATCCTGCAGGGCTCGCAAGGTCCCCCTGCTCAGGAAGGCACATGTGCAGGCCCGTCTGAAGTTTGCCAATGAACACCTGAATGATTCAGAGAGTGACTGGGAGAAGGTGCTGTGGTCTGATGAGACCAAAATAGAGCTCTTTGGCATTAACTCAACTCGCTGTGTTTGGAGGAAGAAAATGCTGCCTATGACCCCCAAAACACCGTCCCCACCGTCAAGCATGGGGGTGGAAACATTTTGCTTTGGGGGTGTTTTTCTGCTAAGGGCACAGGACAACTTATTCGCATTAACGGGAAAATGGACGGAGCCATGTATCGTGAAATCCTGAGCGACAACCTCCTTCCCTCTGCCAGGAAACTGAAAATGGGTCGTGGATGGGTGTTCCAGCACGACAATGACCCAAAACATACAGCAAAGGCAACAAAGGAGTGGCTCAAGAAGAAGCACATTAAGGTCATGGAGTGGCCTAGTCAGTCTCCGGACCTTAATCCAATCGAAAACCTATGGAGGGAGCTCAAGCTCAGAGTTGCACAGAGACAGCCTCGAAACCTTAGGGATTTAGAGATGATCTGCAAAGAGGAGTGGACCAACATTCCTCCTAAAATGTGCGCAAACTTGGTCATCAATTACAAGAAACGTTTGACCTCTGTGCTTGCAAACAAGGGTTTTTCCACCAAGTATTAAGTCTTTTTTTGTTAGAGGGTTCAAATACTTATTTCACTCAATGAAATGCAAATCAGTTGCTATCTTTTATTTAAAGTTATTTTTTCGATTTTCCTTTTGATGTGCTATCTGCCACTGTTACAATAAACCTACCATTGAAATGATACTGTTCTGAGACTTTTCATTTCTTTGTCATTGGACAAACTTACAAAATCAGTGAGGGGTCAAATAATTATTTCCTCCACTGTACATAGTAATTAGCTCTCCCCTCAGTCTCCTTTTTTAAAGTAAATAACCCTAAGGCTACATTCACACGACTGTGAATGTGTCCACAGCTTCCACAAAAGATAGAACATGTCCTATTCTGCATTTCTATGGGGGGTGCGGCTGGGTGTATTGCGGATCCGTAATACACTACGGTCGTGTGAATGTAGCCTAATTTTGATAACCTTTCAGGGTACGGTAGTTGCCCCATTCCAGTTATTACTTTAGTTGCCCTCCTCTGAACCCTCTCCAGCTCTGCTATGTCTGCCTTGTTCACAGGAGCCCAGAACTGTACACTGTACTCCATGTGTGGTCTGACTAGTGATGTGTAAAGTGGTAGGACTATGTTCTCATCACGGGAGTCTATGTCCCTTTTGATGCAACCCATTATCTTATTGGCCTTGGCAGCAGCTGCCTGACACTGGTTTTTACAGCTTAGTTTACTGTTTATCAAAATTCCTAGATCCTTTTCCATGTCAGTGTTATCGAGTGTTTTACCATTTAGTATGTACGGGTGACTTGCATTATTCCTTCCCATGTGCATAACTTTACATTTGTCAGTGTTAAACCTCACCTGCCACTTCTCTGCCCAAGCCTCTAATCTATCCAGATCCCAAAAAAAAACTGTGAGGTAGAAGCCAATTTTCCCAACTTAAGGGGAAAAAAATTCCTTCCGGACTCCAATCAGGCATCAGAATAACTCCCTGGATCAGCGACCCCTTTCTAGTAGCTATAGCCTGTAATATTATTACACTCCAGAAATACATCCAGGCCCCTCTTCAATTTCTTTATTGTACTCACCATCACCACCTCCTCAGGCAGAGAGTTCCATAGTTTCACTGCTCTTACCGTAAAGAATCCTCTTCTATGTTTGTGTAGAAACCTTCTTTTCTCCAGATGCAGAGGATTTCCCCTCGTCACAGTCACAGTCCTGGGGATAAATAGATGATGGGAGTGATCTCTGTACTGACCCCTGATATATTTATACATAGTTATTAGATCTCCCCTCAGTTGTCTTTTTTCTACAGTGAATAACCCTAATTTTGATAATCTTTCAGGGTACTCTAGTTGTGCCATTTTAGTTATTACTTTAGTTGCCCTCCTCTGAACCCTCTCCAGCTCTGCTATGTCTGCCTTGTTCACAGGAGCCCAGAACTGTACACAGTACTCCATGTGTGGTCTGACTAGTGATTTGTAAAGTGGTAGGACTATGTTCTTATCACGGGCATCTATGCCCCTTTTGATGCAACCCATTATCTTATTGGCCTTGGCGACAGCTGCCTGACACTGGTTTTTACAGCTTAGTTTGCTGTTCACTAAAATTCCTAGATCCTTTTCCATGTCAGTGTTACCCAGTGTTTTACCATTTAGTATGTACGGGTGACTTGCATTATTCCTTCCCATGTGCATAACCTTACATTTGTCAGTGTTAAACCTCATCTGCCACTTCTCTGCCCAAGCCTCAAACCTATCCAGATCCCTCTGTAGCAGTATACTGTTGTCTTCCGTATCAATTACTTTACACAGTTTAGTGTCATCTGCAAAAATTGATATTTTACTGTGCAAGCCTTCTACAAGATCATTAATTAATCCATTTATTGAAGAGGATAGGGCCCAATACTGACCCCTGAGTTACCCCACTAGTGACAGTGACCCCTCCAGTACTGACCCCTGAGGTACCCCACTAGTGACAGTGACCCAATCTGAGTGTGTACCATTAATAACCACCCTCTGTTTTCTGTCACTCAGCCAGTTACTTACCCACATACAGACATTTTCTCCCAGTCCGAGCATCCTCATTTTATATACTAACCTTTTATGTGGTACGGTGTCAAATGCTTTGGAGGAGTCCAGATATACGACATCCATTGATTCGCCGCTGTCAAGTCTAGAACTTACCTCCTCATAGAAACTGATTAAATTAAACATGACCGATCCCTCATGAAGCCATGCTGATACAGCGTTATTTGCTTATTTTCATTGAGGTGCTCCAAGATAGCATCTCTTAGAAAACCTTCAAACAGTTAGAAAACCTTCAAACAGATTAGGGTTAGTGATCGAGGTTTGGGGTTGAAACTGACAGTCTAGAATCTAGATAATGGTATAGATAATTAGAATTTGAGGTGTTAGTCAAGGTTTTAAGGTCAATGTTAGATATCTAGCTCTAGGGTTAGAGATGCAGATCTAGGTCATGGTTTGTTAAAGGTCTACTTTGAGTTGGTTAGTGGTTGCTAAATAAAAAAACATTATGCCAATAGATTACCTTTAAAGTGACCTGGAGTGGGCCCAAGTGATGTTTAAAACAAGCAAAATTGACTTTACAGCTGTGACACCACCAATTTACTTAGTCCCAAGGTTTTTTTGACCCATCAGATTACTAAAGCGTATAGGGTTCTCCACTTTATTAACATGTTTATAATGTGAAGGCGGTGGTGTGGCTTTCTCTTTAGAAGATTTATTCTCATCAGTTGAAGAGGTATCTGAATATGTACGTGGCTCCATAATCCTTTGGAAAAAAACCTGTGTAATGTTTTCCTTTTCCTTCAATGAATGTAAAGCGCCATCAAACATCAGGTCCATCTAGTAATCTGTTATGGTTAGCTTATAAAATATTGTACATACATAAATGCCAGCAACTGACAAATTATGATATAAAACTTTGTATTTTCCTTCTTCTGTGTCCTGACTTAATCCCTCTCTTGATTTCACAGGACTTTGCTCTTTGACCTCCAACGGTACACAATCCTGGCTCAACTCAGTGACCTCTCCCCTCCAGCCCTCTCCCCTCACCCCAATATGAATGGTCAGGTGCCTTGTCCTACTTCCGAGGATCTGTCCTCTCACCAGGCTCCACCTACTCTTGAACCCTATGCTCCTCCTCCTCCAGCTACTACACAGAACACTCTCGAAGATACCTCATCTCCAGGATCCCTCCTGTCCACCTCTGGCCTCCTTCTTGCTCGTTCTCTCCTTGGTCGACGGAGTAGTACTTCACCAAACGATTCACCATCATCCTGTAGCCTTCGCCGTCGTCGAGAATTCACTCCAGAAGAGAAAAAAGATGACACTTACTGGGACAAGCGGAAAAAAAACAACGAGGCGGCTAAACGCTCAAGAGAGAAACGTCGTGCTGGTGACCTCGCCCTAGAAGGACGCGTCATTGCTCTTTTGGAGGAGAATGCAAGGCTGAGAGCTGAGCTGCTTGCTCTTCGATTCCGCTTCGGCCTGGTACGGGATCCATGTGAGGAGGCTCGTGGGGCGTATACACAGCCATGCGGTCTTCATGATCCTACTCCACCAAATCCTCCTCCACCAATGCCTCATTCAGAAGACTCTGGATTCTCCACACCCAGTGTTGGGAGTCCGGTTTTCTTTGAAGACAGAGTTCCTGAACAGGAACCTCAAAATTTACCGCCACCATCCATAAATTATTACGGATCAGTTCCAGGAGAGACTGTAGAAAATCCTCGTGGGAGACTTGACACTCATCCTGACACATATAAATGCCTCCCACACAAGTTGAGGTTTAAAGCCTGTGCTCCAGGTGAGGAGGGACCACATGTTGCAGCACCCGTCTCTAGAGAAATGAACAGTTTTCCTACTGAAGTGGCCCAAGGTTTTCCCCAGCAGCCAATGGCCTTTCCACGAGGACGGTGGGGAAACCAAGGTCAGGATGGATCTCCCAGTCAGGCTGCAGAAAACTCTGAACTTAGGTCTCAACTTGCCTCACTGTCCGCGGAGGTGGCCCAGCTGAAGAGAATTTTTTCAGAGCAAATGACGGGTCGAAGTGGACCTGATTAGTACTGTACTTTAGTCATGAGCCACAAATCATTGCAAATTGCTAACAAGAAATACTTGAGAGACTTATTACAAAAGCCACACAACTGGTTTCCTCTATTTACCTAAAGCACGTCAGTTGCTCCACATAAGAAGGCATGATTTCATGAGTCTGGTGCTAGAAAGACATTACTTCCCTTACGAAAGGACACTGAAGCAGCCCGGTTGCTGAGATATACAATGGACTGATGTGACCTCTTTTCCTCTGCTGGAGGGAGTGCGTAATATAATACTGTCTGGAACAAGTAAAAAAAAAAGTGTTTGTGTTTTACGTGTCTTGCTGCCAAAATTTTTGAAAACACGTCCTGTTGGGCCACGTTGATGCAATTTCTTCACGTTTTTATCTCTCTACACTTGCGCAGGGACATAGTGACCTCTTTATATTTTCACTCCTTCATTATTACATCATCACCGGCACTATGGCACAGGACTGCCACAGCTTCTCCTCAATCGGCAGATGTTAGGACACAGAAGAAAATACAGCATGTTCTCGTGAGACAGTCACGTGTGTTTGTTATCTATGAGTTATTTCCATTATACCAGTCCTTTAAGTGTCCTTTTACATGTCCGTATTTCAACGGTTCCTACTATATTGTGTGTTGCCACAACTTTTTTGTATTTGACTCGTTTTGTTGGGGATTCATCAACTCTATGTCAGGTGTGGGAAAATAAACATGGACTTTTAAGGGGGCATATATGTAAATTAAGTACAGTTATCACCTGAGGGTCAAATACAAGTATTCTGAAAGGTCGTAAAAAGTTGATGATATGTTTTACATTACAGAGGTGCGGGACCGTTCAGTAGATGTTTGGCCATCCAGGTATCTTCTGTTTGGCCATTCTATATACCTCATAGCTAGTTTTTACCTTCCTCCCACTTACCTCCTTGTTGATATCCCCAGATACCATTTTTGGGGGATTTTCCAGGTCCTTGTCTCTATGCCTTCTCCACTTTCTGTCTTGTTGAATGATCCATTTATCATTTCTTATCCTATTCTCATCATTTGCCTGGCAAGTAAGGCTGTAACATGGGGAAAATTGTTCTTTCAGTCAAATACATTGCCAATACTACACCCCTTTGCCACCCAAGTAGGCTGTTTTTGGAACATACAAGAACTAACTTTGTAAATGTCTTTCTTGTAGTAAATTCTCCATTAGTGGTGTAACCATAACATTAGCTACCACTGTCTGTAGCTTATGACTGTCATGCACTTTCACAACCTCTGTCTCTCTCTATATGTCATGGTTGTAATCTCTCTTAACGCTTTTGGATTTCATTTCTGAACTTTTCCAAGCTCCTTCTGCCATGCTTTTCTCTTGCCACCATCTCTTCTCACCATTTTCTCTTCTTAGAGCTGGCTCCCATTCCATAAAATGTGGACTCTACCAGAGTTTCCTAAAGTAGTTAGGCAGAGGAGACTATTAAGACCTATCGTGGAAGCCAGTCTTCATTATTAAGACTTGTAGGCTGTACCAAAGCAACATGTCTTAACAGACGCCATCATACAGTGCCTTAAAAACGTATTCACCCCCCTTGACTTTTTTTGTGTTTTGTTACATTACAGTCTTAAGTTCAATGTTTTGTTAATCTGAATTTTAGGTGATGGATCAGAACACAATAGTCCAAGCTGGTGAAGTGAAATGAGAAAAATATATAAATAAAACTATTGTTTACAAATAGAAAACAGAACATTGTCCTGTGCGTATGTATTCACCCCTTTCTTAGGAAGCCCATAAAGCTCTGGTGCAACCAATTACCTTCAGAAGTCACATAATGAGTGACATGATGTCACCTGTGTGCAATCTGTGTCACATCATCTGTCATTACATATACACACCTTCCCCAGAGGCTGCAACACCTAAGCAAGAGGCGTCACTAACCAAACACTGCCATGAAGACCAGGGAACTCTCCAAACAAGTAAGGGACAATGTTGTTGAGAAGTACAAGTCAGGGTTAGGTTATAAACAAATATCCAAATCTTTGATGATCCCCAGGAGCACCATCAAATCTATCATAACCAAATGGAAAGAACATGGCACAACAGCAAACCTGCCAAGAGACGGCTGCCCACCAAAACTCACAGACCGGGCAAGGGGGGCATTACATCGCCCAAAGAACACCATCCCCACAGTGAAACATGGTGGTGGCAGCATCATGGGGGGGATGGGACTAGGAAACTGGTCAGAGTTGAGGGAAAGATGGATAGTGGTAAATACAGGGATATTCTTGAGAAAAACCTGTACCACTCTGTGCGTGACCTGAGGCTAGGACGGAGGTTCACCTTCCAGCAGGACAATGACCCCCAAACACACGGCTAAAGCAACACTTGAGTGGTTTAAGGGGAAACATGTAAAGGTGTCAATCCAATAGAAAATCTGTGGTCAGACTTAAAGATCGCTTGTCACAAGCGCAAACCATCCAACCTGAAGGAGCTGGAGCAGTTCTGCAAGGAGGAACGGGCAAAAATCCCAGTGGTAAGATGTGGCAAGCTCATAGAGACTTATCCAAAGCAACTTGGAGCTGTGATTGTCGCAAAAGGTGGCTCTACAAAGTATTGACTTTAGGGGGGTGAATAGTTCTGCACATTGACTTTTTCTATTATTTAGTCCTATTTGTTGTTTGATTTACAATAAAAAAAAATAATAATCTTCAAAGTTGTGGACATGTTCTGTAAATTAAATGATGCAAATCCTCAAACAATCCATGTTAATTCCATTTTGTGAGGCACCAAAACACGAAAAAAGTCAAGGGAGGTGAATACTTTTGCAAGGCACTGTATGTGGCCATAATCTCAGCCAACAGTCAAAAGGGGTTCTCCCTGAACCAGTAAATAGGGTATTCTACCCTGTGAAGCCTTGATTTATAGAACATGGGTTTCCACAATATGAAGTACCTTCTGCAGGCAGCAAAATTGTGTTTCCTTAACGTTCCTCATCTTCAAATCATCCTAATATTTCCATTATCTTCTTCCTCAACACTACCAAATGTTTCATGGTGAAGTGCTCCTCAGCTCGCCTATGTTTTCCATCTTCCCTTGGGCTCTCTTGGTTCTTGTCAAATAGTGAAAGTCCTAAAAAATGTCTATAAGTTTCACCTCGACTTCCCACAGAGCACCCTAAGAGACTGTCTGCTCTATCTATGCCTTGTCCCAACCCTTTATTTTTCTTACTCTGGAGATGCCATGTTTTGGTTGCCAATCCTGTGTACGGTAATAGGGCTGCACAGTATTCTTCATATACCTCCCCCCATATCCCTCCATCTCACCTGCTTAGTATGTGAATATACACTACACATGTGTTAATTATTGATCTTTGTAAATAAATAAATGAATTGTTTTACAGTATGGACATATTGTTTCTTTGAGTCAACCTGATTCTCTAAATTTTGGGGTTCCACAGTAGGGTTGGAACCAATGGTGGCCGATCCATTAATAGGCATAATAAGCCTGGTTAACTAGACCAATGGTCTACAAATTGAAGAACCAGGGAACTGCGACTTCTAGCATGCCCTGACAGCCACTGGTTGTCAGTATACGATAGGGGTTATACAGTAGTTCCCCAAACAGTTGGGGATCCAGGGTGTTGACCACAGTGCTAGACCATTAGATTATAAGGGATCAGTGGCTATTGGATTTTTACATATTTTAAACAATACGTGTTGGGTGCCCAATCAGTTTCCAGGCGGTACCTTGTTATCACGAGTAACACCACCATTTCATCTCTGGACGACATGTCCAACATTGATTTGCCGGTCCCATTCATCCATACAGTCATCCTATCAACAGATGGAGGTCTTGAAGGGGAGCTCCAGCCTAAATTGTCTTCTATGTTATCGAGTTTGAAAAAATAAATAAAAAAAAAGAACATAGGGGTAGGGCCTGTGAGCTGGGACACCTCCTAATACAAGAACATAGGAGTTGTGGTGCTTGTGCAGAACCTGAACTCATATGACAACGTTCGGTGCTTCCATAATGGGTAGTGGAAACCTTGGCCTAGTGCCACCATAAGATTTACCAATTCTAGGAAAGGCAGCAATGTCTGTGTACACCGTTATATAACAATTTGGATTGATTTCCTAATCATATCACACCCTTATGTAATGCCAGAGAGAACCCAGAGTTACATCACTGCTTACATAAAGCGCTGTATTAACCCGATTATCACTCTCAAAATAGAATCATGAGAAAGTGACCTTATGCAAGCTGGCTGGACGGATCATATAATTGCACATCTTAGCGCTAAGCCCACTTCATTGAAAGTGTTTGCCTTTTTTATTAAAAGTAGCCCCCAACCGATCACAGTAAGTAGGTGTTCAATATCTCTGCAGCGCTACCACAGGGCAAATAAAGTATTACAAGATGCCCAACAAGCATGATGGCTACAAGGGTCTTACAAGAGGCAACAAGCTTAGTAGTTACAAATTTATTTAAAGGCAACAGGCTTGATGGTTACAGAGTCACTACTTGGTGACAACAGTCTTACTTGCTCCTGGTTTTGCACCCAACTAAATGGGCATTGACAACTCTGCCCTTGAGTCTCTCTGAGGAAGAAGGCTATATTACTTGTTACTGGTCGTTGCTTTTCTCCATGTGGGGACACTGAGGTGTGCTACAGGCCAAGGATCCACATACATGCTCATAGTCCTCAAGCTTGGGGAATTCTCAGCCACAGCCATCTGTACACAGGCATTTCCCTCTTCAGCAAGCTGGCGACATGGCTTATCATAAGTTTTCTGAAAGCTTGTTAGTGCGAGGGCTAGGAAGCTCTAAGGCTGGCCACCCCTGCTCAATGCTGCCCTATAGAGGTGTATCAATTGATAAGCTTCAGACACTCCCACTTGCTACCTAACTACTACGCGGGGAGGCTGGTCCACTCTTTAGCACCAACTGTGCCATTCTCCCAGCATGACACTGACTGACCACGAGATCTGCGCAGCACCTATGTTTATTGACTACAGAAAAATGCTGCACAGTGATGAGTGGTCCTAGATGATTGCGACATACAGGACCCTCAACAACTTACAGGCCAAAATAATACAATGCAGTAATTCAGTATTTTACAGTTTACGTAAATTACAGTGCAGTTTACACATACATGCGGTGTACATCAACATACAATATACAATGCATTTGGAAAGTCTACAGATCCTTTCACTTTTTTCACATTTTGTTATGTTGCAGCCCTTTGCTAAAATAAAAAGAAAGTTTTTCCCATCATACTGCACTCAATACCACATAATGATAAAGTGAGAAAATTTTTACTAATTAATTAAAAAGGAAAAACCAAATTTTTGCATGGATATAAATATTTAGACCCTTTGCTATGACACCTTACATTAAGCTCTGGAGGCCTCCCATTTCTCTGGATCATCTATGAGATGTTTGTACACCTTGATTGGAGTCACCTGTGGTATATTCAGTTGATTGTAGATGATTTGGAAAGACACTGCAGCACTCCACCAATCTGCACTTTATGGCAGAGTGGACAGAGAAAAGCCTCTCCTCCGTAAACGACACATGAAAGCTGCCTGGAGTTTGCAAAAAAAAAAAGCACCTAATGACAAGATTCTCTGATTTGATGACACAGAGATTTAACTTTTTGGCCTCAATTCTAAGGCCTCATGCACACAAACGTATTTTCTTTCCGTGTCCTTTCCGTTTTTTTTGCGGACCATATGCGGAACCATTCATTTCAATGGGTCCGCAAAAAAAACGAAAGCTACTCTGTGTGCATTCGGTTTCCGTATGTCAGTTTTTCCGTTCCGCAAAAAAATAGAGCATGTCCTATTTTTTTCTAGTTTGCGGACAAGGATAGGCATTATTACAATGGATCCGCAAAAAAAACGGATGCCATATGGAATTTTCATCTGTTTTTTTTTCGGGCCGCAAAACACATACGGTCATGTGCATGAGGCCTAACAGAGATGCCTGGAGAAAACTGCTTAACACCTGCTCAATACCGACCCTACAGTGAAGCATGGTGGTGGCAGCATCATGCTGGGGGGACAGGGAGACTGGTCAGGTGTGAGCGAAAGCTGAATGGAGCAAAGTACAGAGATATTATTAATGAAAACCTGATCCAGAGCTCTGGACCTCAGACTGAGCTGTAGGTTCACCTTCCTACAAGACAATGACCCTAAACACACGGCCAAGATAACACAGGAGTGGTTTAGGGATAACTCTCTAAATGTCCTTGAGTGGCCCAGCCAAAGCCCTAAACCCAATAGAAAGTATTTGGAGAGACCTCAACATGGCTGTCCACAGACAGTCTACATCCAACCTGACAGAGCTTGAGAGGATCTGCAGAGATGAATAGCAGACAATCCCCAAATCCAGGTGTGCAAACCTTGTGGCATCATCCCCACGAAGACTGGAGGCTGGATTTCTCACTTTCTTATTATGGGGTACTGAGTGCAGATTATTGGGGAACACTTGATTGTTTTAATTTTTTTTTATTTTAGCGCAAGGTTGCAACATAACAAATGTGAAAGAAGTGAAAGGATCTGAAGACTTTTTTAATGTATTGCACATCTTACTTCCGGTATAGATCCTCAGGTCATTTAGCCCACAGTGGTACACACCTTACTTAGTATCACGCTGGCGTCTCACATGACACATCACATGTCGTATCAGTTCTTTACATTCACATGTCACATAGGAATCACATTACTGACGTTTTCCACAGTAAGGCCTCTTGCACATTACCGTATGCCCTCCGAGACATAGGGTCCGTGAGCGGGCCATATGTCCCGGGCGGCATTGATCGTGCGCATGGGAGCGCACAGCATCATAGATTACAATGATGCTGTGCACTTCTTGCCGCCTGCAGGACTATTGTCCCGCACTTATATGGTCGTGTGCAAGAGGCCTAAACAGTCAAACAACAGTCAAACATGCATGGTATTAATTACAAAAGGATATATTTTCTTGCTAGAGGTAAAAAAAAAGTATTTTTTTACTTGTGATTTGTCACTTTTAATTCTTAGGCAGTATGTCCTCTGCTCCCATCCATGGTAGATAGGGGGGTTTTGTTAGGTCCCAAGCTGCCCTGGCAGCCCACCAACACCTCACGATTGTATCACTGGGACGCCGATGAGCTTACAGAAGAGACAGTGGTATCTAAGGGGCTAAACAGCCAAGACCAAAGATTCCTTCGATCTCAGCCAATAAAGCAGGAGCTTAGCAGTCATTAGACAGTTGAGTATGTAAATGATGTGGCCCTCATATTCCTTCTCTTACGTAAAGGTGTGCGTGTTTCACTTTGGGGGTTTGTTGTTGGCATGTTGCGTTGCTCCACATCGCCTCGGTCCTTGTGAGGTTCTGGCAAACCACTGTTCAGTAGTCGGGTTTGGAGTGGCCCCAATCCTACGCTGGGTCCCCTGAACACCGTCGAGGTGTCACCATGTGTTGCTGCTCTCCTTAAGGGATGGTAAGCCATGATGCACCCCAATGGGAAATAAGTCCAGAGAGTCAGAGTGTACAGTAAACCAGCGTGCTTCTTTACTGGAGGAACTCAAGTGCAGAACAATACAGACAAGGCTCTGGGCTGACTTCTTCAATCTCCCCCCTGGCAGAAGAAGGGTTTGATGCTGAGGAAAGCATCAAAGCTAAGCTAAGCTAGCTGTCTGGGTCTCTCTCTCAGGGGGCTGGTACCCTGGCCAAAAGCTGGTGGCCCAGGGTCTGTGGCAGAGTATTCCTGTCTTAGCTTCTTCTTCTGCTTACTCAATAGCCTGGCAGAGTCTCCTCTTCTAAGCACTGTTACCTAACTGCAGAACCCTAGGGGCTCTGACGACAAATACAATGTTACAACTCCCATCTCTCATAGACTTAGAACTTCAATGATACTCAATGACAATGACGCAGCAGTTTTCCAGACAAAAACAGGTTTTTAGACATAATAACATAGAAGCACGTGGCATTCAAAAGGTAAGTCTGTCTGTTTTTGGTGGTAAACAAGTCTAGCTTTTTCCCTCCTAATCATGCTTTTCTTTAAACCCTATGGTAGCTATGGAAAATTACCCCCATCTCATTATTCGCTAGAAAGTCCCCAAAGTGTCTCAGTATTCATTAAATGAACAGGATATATATGACGGTGTTGCAGGAGAAGGTGCAGCATGAGTACAGCCACCACGGCAAAGAGAGTGAGACAAGGAGCCTAAGTGGAGTGGTACAGTGAGGTCCAGAGGTGCCGCTCTGAGACTGTTAGTGGGCCAGAGGGAGAGAACAGGAGTTATAGGCCTTTACGGCCCCTCTGTTGCATAAGATGACACGAGTATCGTAGATGATAGGCGGAGGCCCTTTTACAGATTTTTCCCTGGGACACAGAAGTCAGGGGTGTAGCATGGTGGAGGGGCCAGAACAGCAACTGCCCCAGGTGCCAAACTTCCAGGGTCCACCCTGGCCCAAACTGGGAATCCGCCCTACCATGTAGTTTCCTGGTGGGCCTGACATGACAGAACAATAACTGAACTGATAATGTGAACCCTGCATCATTAGTGCAGTTCGGAGGCTTAGAAGGCTAAAGGACCTGTGATGATATCATCACAGGTTCTGAATCCTCTAAGAGTTAGGGCTCATGCACACGAACGTATTTTCTTTCCGTTTCCTTTCCATTTTTTTTGCGGAACCATTCACTTTAATGGGTCCGCAAAAACAATGGAAATGACTCTTTGTGCATTCTTTTTCGGTATGTCTGATTGGCCGTAGTAGTGCATGTCCTATTGTTGTCCACAAATCACGGTCCGTGGCTCAATTCAGGTCAATGTGTCCGCAAAAAATATGGAATACATACGGAACACATCCGTATGTCATCCCTATTTTGCGGATCCATGCCCACTTTGTCCATGTGTTTACTGTTTACAAACATTACTGTACGTAATAGTAATTATTACAAATTTTCTGTTTCCGTTTGCGAGCTGCAAAAAACAGATCGCATACGGAAACCATACAGATATGTTTTGTGGCATAACGGAACATATGCAGACACAAAACAGAAAAAAAACTACTCAGATACGAAACAATGGATCCGTGAAAACTATAAGATCTACCACCAGCTCAGGGGCACGGCAATGGGGTGCTCATGTGCGCCGTCTTATCCCAATTTGCTCCTGGGCCAGTGGGAGGCTACTGTGGTTTTCGGTGATCGGATGTCGTCATGTGCCGGACCCATTGAAATGTGGGCTCGATACATTGACGACGTTTTTGTCATTTGGAACAATACTAAACGATTCTTTTTTGAGTTTGTGGAAAGACTCAACTCCAATGAAATTCACATGTGAAACAAATAGGGACACTTTACCCTTCTTGGATATTTGTATATCCAGAGGTTGTTCCAATGAATTAAACACCAGTATTTACAAGAAACCGACTTCAACAAATTCCGTACTTCACTGGAGCAGTGGCCATCCTTTCTCCCAAAAGAGAGGCATACCAAAAAGCCAATATCTGCGCCTGAGGCATAACTGCTCCAGGAAATCAGAGTTCGATGATCAGGCAGTTATCCTATGTAAAAGATTTCATGCCAGGGGGTATCCTGATGAGGTGTTGAGACTGGCGTATCAGACAGCATTATCCATGACATGTCAAGTCAAGCCAGACACTGAAAGGAATATTTGCCTCATCGGGACCTTTGACGAGGCATCGGGACGTCCTTAGAAGACATTGGCCCATTTTACTAATGGATTCTGACCTTAGGGATGTTATTTACAGCTACCCACAAATCTCTTTTAGGAAAGGTAACAGCCTCAAGTATATACTGGTACATAGCCACTACAGCCCGGCCCCAAAAAGCAGCACGTGGCTGGACCGGAAACCCCTGGGCTGTTACAAATGCAGTGGCTGTGTAGCTTGCAAGGTTGTTCAGAGTGGTAAAACCTTCCATAGTACCAACCTCCAGAAATCCTTTCCAATAAAAGACTTCATTCATTGCTGCAAACGTGTAGTGATCTCTAAGATAACATGTGTGTGCCAGCTTGAATATGTTGGAAAAACAAAAAGAAAGTTGCGTAGATGCCTGGGGGAGCATCTAGGTGATTTAATGAACAAACGAGATACACCAGTCTCCCGACATGTCAATGACCACCATGCAGGAGACCCTAATAGCATCAGAGCCATGGGCATTGACACGGTCCAGCAACTGCCACGGGGTGGAGACTGGGATCGCCTCGTTTTACAACGTGAGGGGCGGTGGACATTCACACTGGATACGGTGTCCCCCAAGGGCTTGAACCAATGGTTTCTATTTTATATCTGTGCCGTCCTTTCACTCAACCATTTCATAACTATCTCAATTTGGTTTATTTAGTAAGGCTCCCTCCACTTTTGCTTTGCCCTCTTACCTACAATTGATATTGTAACATTACCTCATGAGATCACGGTACCAAGCCGCCAAAAATACCACTGATCTCTAAAAACACCCATATCAGGGGTCTAACTTCCCTGGTACCTCAGTGGCCCTCTGCCCATGCCTGTTCCCCTGATGAGAGGCTAACAGCCTCAGAAACATGCATGTTGGGACCTAATAGAATAGGGCTTTTTAGGGAACTCAATTCCAGAAGTAAGGTTCCGGACGGGGACCCAGTTTAGGCTCTAAGGGTTATTGTAGGACCTCTATCAGGGCATTTATAGGGATATATAGGCAACCACCATCCCTCTCTACAACTTTGGCCTAACCGCAAACAACGGACAACCCTGGATGTACCGAATGAACGGAGGTGTCTGGATAACTATTACCTGTGGGGTAGGACACCTGGTTACACTAGTGCCACCGAGCACTATAATGTTGGTGCCACCGTGCACTGAGGTTTTCTGGTGACGCTCTGTATTGTTGGAGTCATAAGGGGTATACATATTTATGTGACCCGGTTTGATTGTTTATTTAACATTTTGAGGAATGTGTTTTTATTATTTAAGAAGTAAAAGTTAAGTTTCAGCTTTTTGACCCCTGATCACTGTCTACTTCTCTTACTGCTGTAATTTGGAGTGATCGCTGGAATCATTATCTTCTTGGTATATCTTTCATAGCGGAACAGATACAGACACAAAACAGAACCCCCTCCCCCCCTCAGATACAGAACAACGGATCGGTGAAAATCGGACCCCAAAACTACAACGGTCGTGTGCATGAGCCCTTAAGGAATTGAACTGACAATGGTGTAGTTTGGAGGTTAGGAGGGTGCAGGTGCAGGACTTGTGTTGACATCATCAAAGGACCTTTACCCCCAATAGCATAATTACTGCTGTAAGTGACGGATGGGTTGTCAGAGGACAATACTGCTGCCAGGGGGATCGGTGGTCAGAGGACAATACTGCTGCCAGTGTGGGAGAGGCTGTAGGGGAAAATACTGCAGCCAATGGGAGAGGTTTTGTCAAAGGACAATACTGCTGCCAAGGGGATAGGTTGTCAGTGGACAATACTGTTGCCAGTGTGAGAGAGGCTGTAGGGGAAAATACTGCAGCCAGTGGGAGAGGCATTGTCAGAGGACAATACTGCTGCCAAGCAGAAAGCAGGTCAGGGGACAATACTGCTGCCAGTGCTTGGGGGGTTGTCAGGAGACAATAATGCTGGGTATTTTGTACTATTTTATGTTTATTTGGCGCTGTTAAGGAGATATTTAATGCTGCACTGTGGTATTTGGTACTGATGGGGTACTGCCTTCTCCTTTTATCGGTGCATAACACTCAATGGGCACTATGCAGTGAATGGAGAAAGTGGTTACTCCACTTTTCCTTCAGGGGACCCAGCGATCACGTGTCACAGGAGAGTGCAACACTTAGTTTTCCCTGGGCGCTGGCAACCTTCTCTACACCACTGCCAGAAGCTTCAGGTTATACCTGTTGTTGATGGAAATTTTATCTGACTGATGTTGTAAGAGCGGAGACCTGCCAGTGTATTATCCGGAGGCTAGAGGGAACAGCAGTAGATAGGAGGACCATGCAATGCACATGAAGGTTCACCTACATCTACTTTAGGAATTGATTTCAGTCAGTTCCCATTCTGACCACTAGAGGGAACTGAATCTACACTCTAGGAATTTTAAGGACCGCAGGAATTTTAGTTACGTTCCTGATAGTTCTGAATCACGTAGTAAAAAGTGAATGGTATCAGAGCGCGGAATGGAGGATGATATTCACAGTACTGATACAGCAGGGATATTCTCTGGCATATCCTCACAACCACACGTCATCCTCCACAAGTTCAGAGAGCATCTCTTCTGGAATACTCTGTGCTGCTGTTGCAACCACAACTCCCTGACCTTACTGGCTACAGTTCAGACCTGCGTAGAATAAATACAGAATAATATCCTTGGATCAGAGCTAATGCCAACGTAAAAATAACAATTTAGGTGATAGCCGATGGCTCCGGTCTAGAAGTCCAGAAATAAAAGTGCAGTCCCTTGAATGTAATTTATTTCTGATGTCAGCATCCACGTCTAGATAATCACCAGCAAATGTCCAATAATCCAGAAGAGTGAATTATAGAAAGTTCTGACATATTACACATGAGATATGAGAATGTCTGCGTTGTGGACAGCGGCAGATGCGGAAACCTCCTTCTGAAATTACCAATGGTCTCTGCAAAATTCTAATAAATGCTAATAGATATGAGATACATGGATAGATAGATAGATAGATAGATAGATAGATAGATAGACAAACAGACAGATAAATAGGTAGATATGGAATAGATACATGATAAATGTAAACCCTTTTCCATTGTGATGCGGCAGCCCCATGAGGGATTACATGACGCGCTTCAGTCTTTACACACAGGAAGGATTGTAGAAGTATAGGTGAGATTTCTATCTCCCGTTCCTTGTCACTTTGGGGGTTCTTTAGAAGGTGCAGTTTTCCTACTAGTTTAATTGTGGAATAACAATGTACCAATATCCTAATCTAAATGGGATCTGCACCATTGAGGTAAACCAAAGGCAGACATATCCTAACTAGGGATGAGAGAATCGACTTCGTATGTACCAAATTCCAAGCCCAAAATGGTTGATAACAGAGAGAAAAAGTTAACATTCAAATGCACAGCAAGAGATCAGAGTTTCCAATCTTCCTCCAAATGCTTCCAGACTTCTTCTGTGATTGTTCTTTTATCCAGGACTTTACTCTATGGGGGCGTTCACTCTCACTCCTGGCTGGCTCGCCACAAATACACCAAGTTTTACTGGGACTTTCACTAGCTTTATTACTAGGAGGCTCTGCCTCTTCTCAATGTCCTCCTGCCTGGTTACTCTGCCTCCGCTCCCGTGCCTCTATATCTTCCCAGCGCTTACTCACCAGACACACGGGTATATAGAGAGGCGCGAGGCTGCCGGCGAGCACTGCTGACAGTGGCCCCATAGTAGGAGTATGCTCTGCGGCTTTGCTACATTTTGGACAATATTATACCCTGTGTAAATATATCATCCTGTAATTAGCTTTATACGTAAGAGTTCATCTTAATTCATGTTGTAATAAATTCTGCAGTTTCCTCAGTTCTGTCTGTTTCTAGGAAAGCTGGGTGACAGCCAGCATGGTCATTCACTGAGGGCACTAAAGTAGCTAATGTTTCCCACTCCACTAGGGACACCTTAGGAACAGTGACTGGTAAATGACTTCATGTGACCCCATTACCCTAAGCACTGGAGAAAAATGTGTGCTTAATAAATACCACTGCAGCAAAACCTCAGCTGTGTGATCTGCTGAGGAACTGATTAGCCTTTATCCGGGTAAGATCGGGAGAGGTTGCTGTTATATAATCTACCTCTACTAGATACAGCTGAGGGCGCTGTTATATTATCTGTACCTCTACTAGATACAGCTGGGGCGCTGTTATATTATCTGTACCTCTACTAGATACAGCTGGGGGCGCTGTTATATTATCTCTACCTCTACTAGATACAGCTGGGGGCGCTGTTATATTATCTCTACTTCTACTAGATACAGCTGGGGGCGCTGTTATATTATCTGTACCTCTACTAAATACTGCTGTGGGCGCTGTTATATGATCTGTACCTCTACTAGATACAGCTGGGGCGCTGTTATATTATCTGTACCTCTACTAGATACAGCTGGGGGCGCTGTTATATAATCTGTACCTCTACTAGATACAGCTGGGGGTGCTGTTGTATCACCTGTATCTCTACTAGATACAGCTGGGGGCGCTGTTATATGATCCGTACCTCTACTAGATACAGCTGGGGGCGCTGTTATATGATCTGTACCTCTACTAGATACAGCTGGGGGCGCTGTTATACTATCTGTACCTCTACTAGATACAGCTGGGGGCGCTGTTATACTATCTGTACCTCTACTAGATACAGCTGGGGCACTGTTATATAATCTGTACCTCTACTAGATACAGCTGGGGGCGCTGTTATATTATCTGTACCTCTACTAGATACAGCTGGGGGCGCTGTTATATTATCTGTACCTCTACTAGATACAGCTGGGGGCGCTGTTATATAATCTACCTCTACTAGATACAGCTGGGGGCGCTGTTATATGATCCGTACCTCTACTAGATACAGCTGGGGGCGCTGTTATATGATCTGTACCTCTACTAGATACAGCTGGGGGCGCTGTTATATTATCTGTACCTCTACTAGATACAGCTGTGGGCGCTGTTATATTATCTGTACCTCTACTAGATACAGCTGGGGGCGCTGTTATATTATCTGTACCTCTACTAGATACAGCTGGGGGCGCTGTTATATTATCTATACCTCTACTAGATACAGCTGGGGCGCTGTTATATTATCTGTACCTCTACTAGATACAGCTGGGGCGCTGTTATATTATCTGTACCTCTACTAGATACAGCTGGAGGCGCTGTTATATTATCTGTACCTCTACTAGATACAGCTGGGGGCGCTGTTATATAATCTACCTCTACTAGATACAGCTGGGGGCGCTGTTATATTATCTGTACCTCTACTAGATACAGCTGGGGGCGCTGTTATATTATCTGTACCTCTACTAGATACAGCTGGGGGCGCTGTTATATGATCTGTACCTCTACTAGATACAGCTGGGGGCGCTGTTATATTATCTGTACCTCTACTAGATACAGCTGGGGGCGCTGTTATATTATCTGTACCTCTACTAGATACAGCTGGGGGCGCTGTTATATTATCTGTACCTCTACTAGATACAGCTGGGGGCGCTGTTATATTATCTGTACCTCTACTAGATACAGCTGGGGGCGCTGTTATATAATCTGTACCTCTACTAGATACAGCGGGGGCGCTGTTAGATTATCTGTACCTCTATTAGATACAGCTGGGGGCGCTGTTATATTATCTGTACCTCTATTAGATTCAGCTGGGGGCGCTGTTATATAATCTACCTCTACTAGATACAGCTGGGGGCGCTGTTATATAATCTACCTCTACTAGATACAGCTGGGGGCGCTGTTATATTATCTGTACCTCTACTAGATACAGCTGGGGGCGCTGTTATATTATCTGTACCTCTACTAGATACAGCTGGGGCGCTGTTATATGATCTGTACCTCTACTAGATACAGCTGGGGCGCTGTTATATTATCTGTACCTCTACTAGATACAGCTGGGGGCGCTGTTATATGATCTGTACCTCTACTAGATACAGCTGGGGGCGCTGTTATATTATCAGTACCTCTACTAGATACAGCTGGGGGCGCTGTTATATTATATGTACCTCTACTAGATACAGCTGGGGGCGCTGTTGTATTATCCTTACCTCTACTAGATACAGCTGGGGGCGCTGTTATATTATCTGTACCTTTACTAGATACAGCTGGGGGCGCTGTTATATTATCTGTACCTCTACTAGATAGAGCTGGGGCACTGTTATATTATCTGTACCTCTACTAGATACAGCTGGGGGCGCTGTTATATTATCTGTACCTCTACTAGATACAGTTGGGGGCGCTGTTATATTATCTGTACCTCTACTAGATACAGCTGGGGGCACTGTTATATTTTCTGTACCTTTACTAGATACAGCTTGGGGCGCTGTTATATTATCAGTACCTCTACTAGATACAGCTGGGGGCGCTGTTATATTTTCTGTACCTCTACTAGATACAGCTGGGGGCGCTGTTATATTATCTGTACCGCTACTAGATACAGCTGGGGGTGCTGCTATATTATTTGCACCTCTACTAGATACAGCTGGGGGCGCTGTTATATTATCTCTACCTCTACTAGATACAGCTGGGGGCGCTGTTATATTATCTGTACCTCTACTAGATACAGCTGGGGGCGCTGTTATATTATCTGTACCTCTACTAGATACAGCTGGGGGCGCTGTTATATTATCTGTACCTCTACTAGATACAGCTGGGGGCGCTGTTATATTATCTACCTCTACTAGATACAGCTGGGGGCGCTGTTATATAATCTGTACCTCTACTAGATACAGCTGGGGGTGCTGTTATATTATCTGTACCTCTACTAGATACAGCTGGGGGTGCTGTTATATTTTCCCCTATCGTCCTACGGCAGCACAGAATGGGTTAAGATCCCGTCATCCTTGTTTCTTGGACCGCCCACCTAGTAAAAACAAACCAATAATGGTTAACAACTAACTGATCCTCCCCTATAAAAGGGTCCTTCCCCCTAGGCATTCTGTGTTTTTTTATTGTCCTCCTTGAGGATGAAGCCCACCATTTGGATTGGCCCTATACCTTGGGAAAAGGTGATTGATAGCCTGGGGAGCGGGTATAGCCCTGGTGGTTCCTTGGCTCCGCTCCCCGCCCCGCTCCGGCGCATATTCTGAAGTCGGCCCCATGTCTTCAGTATCGGGGGCATGCTATACAAGCGGAATGCCGAAAGAGGAAGTCGGGTGCCGACACTTCCGGTGTCGGCCTGCAATGGAACGCAGCGTGACACGCACGCTGCGGTGACGTCACTTCCGCACTTCCGGTCCCCCGGTTCGCGCCACTAGCGCGAAAAGGCGCTAAAGTTAAGTATTTAAGGAGGGGGCTATGTGGAGCTCGGTGCCCTTGCTACCAGGCAGCCGAGCTCCTGCATTTTCAAGGTACCGGTATCTATGTACTTGGGGCGTATGTGTTACATATATATTATGGTCACTCATGCATATATATCTCCTTTTACAGATGTCTACCTCTTCTAGTAAAGGGGAAAAGCGGTCCAGAAAGTCCAGACACAGGCTGTGTCAGGGATGTGAGCAGCCGCTTCCAGATGATTTTGAAGCTGAGCTATGCATTAGATGTCACCGTGACGCACTGTCTCCTCCACCACAAAAGAAACAGAAGTCTGCACTATGTGTATCCTGTTTGTCTCAACTGCCATCTGACTACCCCTCCACCATATGTGAGGACTGTACTCAGCCAGAAGAAGATTCAGATATGGAAACAAGGAAAATTATGTCCTTATTTAAAGCCTTTTGAAAAAATCCAAAAGAAGGCTCCTAAAAATCATACGTTTCTCCATCATCACCGGGCGAATCTTCTAGATCTGAGGGCGAGGTTTCTTCAGACTCTGAAACTACGGTCATGGAAGACAACTTTCTGTTTAACAAAAAGGAAGCGAATCATTTAATAAAAGAGGTGAAGAGCGTCATGGAAGCCAGCAAAGATAAAACAAGCTCCCGCCAAGAAGAAGACCTGTTTTATTTTCCAAAAAGAAGGCATCGGTCTTCCCTAGTCATCCCGTGTTAGAGAGTATTATGCGGAAGGAATGGGAGCAACCAGTCTCCAGAATCAATTTGGGGACCAGATTTAAAAATATTTATAAACGGATCCGGCTGAATCATCATCATGGGAAGATCCGGCCAGAGTAGATGCAGCCGTTACTAGACTGGCTAAGAAATCTCTTTTTCCATCTGACGATTCGGCATTACTTAAAGATCCGATGGACAAGAAGGCGGATAGCCTCCTGAAGAGGCAGCATACTCACCTTGCCTCCCTGAATAAGGCTGCGTTATCCGCCGTTCCGGTAGCCAGAGCCCTCAGAGTGTGGCTTAGCCAGCTGGGCAGAGATATTGAGGATCGTGTGTCCAGAGAGGAATTGCTCCGACAGATCCCTACGCTAAACTAGCGGCAGAATTCTTGTGCGATTTTCCGGTGGACACTGTAAGACTTACCGCCAGGAACATGGCTCTCTCTAATGCAGTAAGAAGAGCATTATGGCTCAAATTATGGTCAGGAGACCAGGCATCCAAGAATAATCTTTGTTCCCTCCCCTTTGAGCCGGGAAGATTATTCGGGCTCACTTGGATAAATTGCTGGAAGCCAACATGGATGAGAAAGCCTTAAGTTTCCCTCAGCCAAAACGGAGAGAAAAAGTAAATTTTTTCGTCCATACAGGAACCAAGAATACAGAAGATCTTCCTTCAGGGGCGTTACAATAGAGGAAGAACAGACCGAAGAACATGGTCAGCTTCAGAGAAGCCAAAGAAAAGGGCGAGGACAACAGAACATCGAAAACCGAGTTCTGACGCCAAGAACCAGGTAGTGGGAGGACGTCTGCAGCACTTCCTCTCAGGCTGGCAGGTCATCACCACAGACGCCTGGGCCCTAAATTTAATTCAAAAGGGTATTCCTTGGAGTTCAAGCGCCTGCCAAGAAACCGGTTCCTACTCAACAAGGGAGAAGATCCGCTTGTCCTTCATTTACTTCAGGAGTTCCAAGAAAAAGAAGTCCTGGAGTCTGTTCCACCTGGCCAGGATTTCTTAGGAGTCTACTCCAGAGTATTTTGTGTCCCCAAGGCAAATGGAAAAAGCCGTTTAATAATAGATTTGAGATACGTGAATCACTTCATGAAGAAGATCAGCTTCAAGATGGAGACCATCAGATCCATTTCAGCGGTAATCAAAAAGGGCCAGTTCATGTCTTCCCTGGATCTGAGGGATGCGTACCTGCACATTCCTATCCATCCGGAGTCCAGAAAATTTTTAAGAGTCGCTGTCAGAAAGAACGGAAAGATTCAACACTTCCAGTTCAAAGCTCTTCCATTTGGTCTTTGCTCCGCTCCAAGGGTCTTTACAAAGGTCGTCATCATAATTGTAGCCTACCTACGGTTACAGGGGATTCAGATCTTTCCTTATTTAGACGACTGGCTGATCGTGTCTCAATCAAAAGATCTACTTCTTCGTCATCTGGAAGAGACAATAAGAGTTCTCCAATCTGTGGGATTCCTCCTGAATCAGAAGAAATCGGATCTACTCCCATCAACATCAAAGATCTTTCTAGGCTTCCTGATAGATTCAATCTCCATGAAGCTATTCTTGCCCATTCCAAAGGTCGAAGCAATACAAAAGGAGGTGAAGAATCTAATATCTATACACGCCCTTCAGTTCGCAGAGTAATGAGAACACTGGGTCATCTCACCGCTGTTTCAGATGCGGTTCCGTGGGCGAGCATCCATGCCAGGGATCTGCAGCAGAATTGTCTACAGGCCTGGCGCCGCAGCGGCTATCACCTAGGAGCCAGACTGAAGCTGAAACCTATGACAATCCGGAGTCTCAGATGGTGGTGTCAGTCCAACAATCTCACCAAAGGAAAGAGTTTCCAGTTTGTGTCCCCGACAATTATTACCACGGACGCCTCGGGTCACGGATGGGGCGCACATCTTCAGGATCTCTGGACCCAGGGTCTCTGGTCCCCCAGGGACAAGATGCAGTCATCAAATTACAAAGAATTGAAGACGGTCTACCTCGCTCTACTCCACTTCAAATCCTACATAGCAGGGAGAGCGGTCTTGATCAGATCAGACAATCTGGTTACAGTATTTTACCTAAACAAGCAAGGAGGTACAAAGAACAGCCTCCTACTGAGTCTTTGCAAGAAGATCTTCGGATGGGCAGAGAGACACCTCCTAGAATTGAGAGCGCTTCATATCAGAGGCTGCTCGAATACGAGAGCGGATCTTCTCAGTCGGAGGATTATCAATCAGGCGGAATGGGAATTAAATGTCTCTATTTTTCAAGACATCACAGCCAGATGGGGATGCCCGACATGGGATCTCATGGCGACAGCAGAAAACAAGAAACTGGACAAATTCTGCTCCCTCAGATCAGTGGACAGGCCCACTGTAGTGGATGCCTTCTCAATAACATGGAAGAACCTCTCAGCCTATGTATTTCCTCCAGTCCCGTTAATACCGAGAATTCTACGGAAGGCTATGGAAGAGAAACCACGCCTATTGATTCTAATAGCCCCGTTCTGGCCTCGGAGGTCATGGTTCCCCCTCCTTCTCCATCTTTCCAGGGGGGAATTTTGGAAGCTCCCTCTTCGTCCGGATCTCTTGTCACAGAACGGTCTGTACCACCAGAATGTGGAGCGTCTACATCTGACAGCCTGGAGGCTGAAAGATCTAAACTGAAAAGAGATGGTCTTTCAGAATCAGTCATTGAAACTCTACTGGCTTCCCGTAAAGACACCACTAATAAAAAATATGCGAAGATTTGGAAGAAGTTTACGTCCTGGAGATCTGACGCCGGTCAGAAGGAACTCCGGATAGCATCAATTTTACAATTTTTGCAAGATGGTTTTCAAAAGGGCCTCAAGCCAAATACTTTGCGGGCCCACATGACAGCAATCAACTCTATGACGGGGAATAAATTCCTTCACCATCCTCTGGTATCCCGGTTTTTAAAGCCATTAGAAGACTGAAACCAACACATAGAGAACCAATGCCAGTCTGGGATCTCTCGGTGGTACTAAATGGATTGACTGGGCCACCTTTTGAGCCTTTGCAAGAGGCAGACATCAAATGGTTAACGCTTAAGGCGTTCTTTTTAACCGCTATAACATCCGCGAAAAGGTTGGGAGAGCTTCAGGCTCTGTCTTCAAAGCCTCCATATATCCGTTTCCTCCCTGATGGGGTACTGCTACGGACTGTACCATCCTTTATACCGAAAGTCCCATCTGCAGCTAATAAGAATAGAGAAGCTTTTCTGCCCATATTTCACCCGGATTCATCTGATGAAAGCCAGTCTTCGTGGCATACTTTGGATGTAAAAAGGACTTTGCTAATGTACCTTGAAAGAACAAGAGAGTTCAGGAAGACGGATAACCTCTTTGTTTTATTCGCCGGCCCTAGGAAGGGTCATTCACCATCAAGAGACTCCCTAGCTAGATGGATAAAAACTGCCATTTTTAAAACCTACTCTCTTGAAGACTTACCTCCGCCTTTTCCGCTAAAGGCTCATTCTACAAGGGCGACAGCCACATCCTGGGCTGAAGTAGCTCAAGTACCCATCGAGGATATCTGCAACGCTGCCTCTTGGTCGTCATCTCTAACTTTTGCAAAACATTACCGCTTAGATGTCTATGCCAGGAGCTCAGCCTTCGGTACCGGGGTTCTGTCTGCAGCCTTGGAAGAAAATCCCTCCCATTAGGATATATGAAAATCCCATTCTGTGCTGCCGTAGGACGATAGGGGAAAGGAAAAATACGTACCTGGGATTTTACTTTCCTTGAGTCCGAAGGCAGCACAACGATACCCTCCCTAATAAATTTTTTTGATTGGCATTATATTGTTGTCAGGATCTATTTATTTTACACAGAATGCCTAGGGGGAAGGACCCTTTTATAGGGGAGGATCAGTTAGTTGTTAACCATTATTGGTTTGTTTTTACTAGGTGGGCGGTCCAAGAAACAAGGATTACGGGATCTTAACCCATTCTGTGCTGCCTTCGGACTCAAGGAAAGTAAAATCCCAGGTACGTATTTTTCCTATCTGTACCTCTACTAGATACAGCTGGGGGTGCTGTTATATTATCTGTACTTCTACTAGATACAGCTGGGGGCGCTGTTATATTATCTGTACTTCTACTAGATACAGCTGGGAGCGCTGTTATATTATCTGTACCTCTACTAGATACAGCTGGGGGCGCTGTTATATTATCTGTACCTCTACTAGATACAGCTGTGGGCGCTGTTATATAATCTACCTCTACTAGATACAGCTGAGGGCGCTGTTATATTATCTGTACCTCTACTAGATACAACTAGGGGTGCTGTTATATTATCTGTACCTCTACTAGATACAGCTGGGGGCGCTGTTATATAATCTGTACCTCTACTAGATACAGCTGGGGCGCTGTTGATTATATTATCTGTACCTCTACTAGATACAGCTGGGGGCGCTGTTATATTATCTGTACCTCTACTAGATACAGCGGGGGCGCTGTTATATAATCTATACCTCTACTAGATACAGCTGGGGCAACTGTTATATTATCTCTACCTCTACTAGATACAGCTGGGGGCACTGTTATATTATCTCTACCTCTACTAGATACAGCTGGGGGCGCTGTTATATTATCTGTACCTCTACTGGGGGCGCTGTTATATTATCTGTGACTCTATTATATACAGCTGGGGGCGCTGTTGTACTGTTTTATATTCAACAAACCAGTCATTGTAAAAGTGTTAAAACGCGGAAGTGCAGGTGTCAATAATATGTAAAGGGACTGTCCTATATCAGTGATAGGTGATCTTTCTATCTCATATTTATCTATCTATATATCTCATATATATTATCTATCTATTTATGGAATTCTACATGGAACCTCATGGGCAGGACCCTCTCTCTTTCTGTACCAGTTTGTAGTTCGTCTTGTTCATGCTTAGTGCAATCTTCTGTTTCATGTATGTGCACCCCTTTTTCTTATGTAGAGCGACATGGAATGAATGGTGCTTTAATGTCATATTATAATAATTCTATGTCATATCTATTTTTCCTTATTGTCCTTCTGGCACTACACACAAAGGGTTATTGTCTTGCTCTTCCCGTCTCGGACAGAAGATAAATCATTAGTGAATCAGACTAATTAACCCCCCTATAAAGGAGGACACACCCCCTAGACAGACGTTTTTTTTCCTTCTGTCTAGGACAGTGAAGCTCACACATACAGAGGCTCCTGCTGCTGTGACGACAGTATGGCTTCTGAGCCTGATATTATAGAGCTGGAGTTAACTGCATGACATGTCTGACCTAGAAGTGGTTTCCAGAGTTATATTTATTTTTATTTATTTTATGCACATATATATTATGCAGCGCTTTACAGACATTATGATTGAGCTGAGTTTTATTCTGGAGTGTCCTGGTGAGTTTTTCATATGCAGCGGGTGTTCCCTGCAAACTATCAATGTATGTTTCAGGGTGTGTCCCTGTGAGACGTGCTGGTTCGGCTGTTACAAGCACTGTTGTTAGCTACAGGTTTGCAGCAGTGTCTCCATCTCAGGGGCCATTTTGGAGTAGAAGTATACAAGTGAAGCTGAGCTAGACTGGATGGGTAACATATTAAAGGGACACTGTCACCTGGATTTCACTTACTGAACTATTAACATCACCACATCAGTCTCCACGATTTATATTAAAATATACTAGTAATAACGGCCCTGTGTAATTTGTCTATAAAATCGCTTTTATTAATATGTTAATTACCTCAATAAGGAGCCCAAGGGGCTGTCCCCCCGACCGTTGGAGCCCAGCACCGCCCCACTGTTAATTTATTCACTGCTCATCGCCCATGTAATGTATTTGTTGCACCTGAAATCTCTCGCATTTATAGGTCGAGCGAAGCTGGCTCATGTGCACTTCGTTCTGTGAGGCCAATGCCAGGACACAGCGCGCGCGCTGACATAAGTATCCACGGCACATGCCCGAGATTTCGGGCGCAACAAACACATTATGCTGGCGATGAGCAGCGAATAAATGGGGCGGTGCTCCAACAGTCGGAGGGACAGTCCATTGGGCTCCTCATTAAGGTAATTAGCATATTAATAAAAACTATTTTATAGACAAATTACAAGACACATGGCAGTTATACTAGTAGATTTTATTATAAATCAAGGAGGCTGATGTGGTGATGTTAATAGCTCAGTAAATGAAATCCAGGAGACATTGTCCCTTTAAGACCTCTTCCATACGAAAGTTGTGTGCCCGTGGCCGTATTGCGGCCCGCACACGGCAGGTCCGCAATACACAGGCACTGGCCCGTGTGCACTCTGCATCACGGATGTGGACCCATTCACTTGAATGGGTCCGCAATCACGGAGATGCGGAACGGAAGCACGAATCGGAAGCACTACGGAGTGCTTCCATGGTGTTTCTGTCCGTGCCTCCTCCAGTTGAAGGTCTCCAGTGCAGAAGTTGTGGAATGGTTTACTTCTAGGCGGTCAGTAGCTTTCACTCTGGTCCTTTCTGTTCATATATCTATAAGACCTTGCTTATCTACAACTCCTTTTACCTTATCTCCTGCCTTATCTCATCTGGATGTGGTCTCTGTAATCAGCAGGAGTCTGAAGATCCTTGTTTCGTTATGGCGTACCTTCATTATTAAAAGCTGTGCTAGCTCACCTTAAAATGTTTGCTCCTAGAGGGGATAACATAGGAGATGTCTGCACCAACGGTGGACAACGTAGGAGATGTCTGCACCAACGGTGGACAACGTAGGAGATGTCTGCACCAACGGTGGACAACGTAGGAGATGTCTGCACCAACGGTGGACAACGTAGGAGATGTCTGCACCAACGGTGGACAACGTAGGAGATGTCTGCACCAACGGTGGACAACGTAGGAGATGTCTGCACCAACGGTGGACAACGTAGGAGATGTCTGCACCAACGGTGGACAACGTAGGAGATGTCTGCACCAACGGTGGACAATGTAGGAGATGTCTGCACCAACGGTGGACAATGTAGGAGATGTCTGCACCAACGGTGGACAATGTAGGAGATGTCTGCACCAACGGTGGACAACGTAGGAGATGTCTGCACCAACGGTGGACAACGTAGGATATGTCTGCACCAAAGGTGCAGAGGGACATTCCCTGTGCAAAGGGACATTCTGTTAGCGCCATTTTGTTCCTCAATAAAATTATTTTTTTTTAGAACCAATTGTTGTTACAGAGGGGTCTCCTTTCCACAATATACCTCTAGGTCTAGATTCATTCTTGTCATTCCAAAGATCACCTAAGAGGGGCTCAGAAAGGTCAGATAGAGAAGAGTAAGTTCTAAGTGTTCAGGCTCTCCAAGCACTAGAAAGTAGAAATTTGGAACAAGGAAACATCAAATTTAGGACACCAGGATTCTGGTGGGAGCAAGATTACAAAAGCTTTTCTCAAATTGTGCAAAGATTACGTCAGACACCTGGATAGAATCTTGTACCCAGGTTACTCCCTCAGGTTAAAGAAATTGCCCCCAAGGCAAATAAGTCAACCCTTCACAAAGCCTCATATGGTGGTTGTTTCAGGACGTCACAGGAAAATCTTGACTTCTTTCCCAGAAAATTTCTGGGGTTTTTTCAAGAGTGTATGCAGTGCCAAAGCCACGGGTAAGATGGAGGCTAGGTCTGACATGTCTAAACATATACCTTCTCGGAAGAAATTCATGATGTGAATTTCTGTTTTGTTATCAACATTCGCCAGGAGGACGATTTTATGGCCGTCACTCACCAGGGTTTCTCATCTTCAATTCACTGGCCTTTGGTTTTCTCATCATCGCCTGATGTTTTTATTAAGTTATTGTGGCACTAACTCAGCCCTTAGCTTCCAGTTAGACTCCAGAAACTGGTTGCTTTCACAGGAGCAGATCCAGAAATCAAGGTGGATGTAAGATCTATGGTCCCATCACCAAGTGCCAGTCAGGAACAGTGGCGTAACTAGAAATACCTGGGCCCCACAGCAAATATTTGACTTCTGTGCAAGATACCCCCCACCCCTCTGTATACAAATATATACTTTCCTGACCTCTTCGATAGAAGCCGTAACATGGGCATTAGTGTACATTGCAAACCAGTCTTGTTTCAGGAAGAAACCAATGTTTATCAAGTCTGGTTCGTCTTGAGGTGGTCAAGCCAGAAACTTGGGAAGACCTCTCTTGATTGCTTCGTCGGACAAATATGGAACAAGGTTGATTTTTTCTGGCCATTCCAATAACTCTGGTCAGGAAGTCCACTTCCACATTCTTTGAGATCAGGGGAGGTGGTCACCTCAAGAGATGTATCTGTGATCTAATATCAGAGACCTGGCAGCAATATATATAGCTCTTCATTTAGGGCAGGCTCAAGAATCAGTCAGTGGTGGAGCAAACAGATAATATCTCCACTATGTGCTACATCAACAATTGGCACAGGACTCGCTCTGATCCACGGTACAGTCAATGCAGTCAAATTATGACTTGGGCAAATGTCAAATTGTAGACAGCCATCCACATTCAAGGTATTCTGAATGTTGAGGCGGATCTGTTAAGTAGGTCACAGTTGAAGTCTCAGCGACTGTATTTTTAACAGATTATGTGCAGACGGGGTACCCCCATTTAGATGCAATGGGGACATCCTCCAATACAGAGCTCAAAGAGTGCTGCTCCCTGAATCTATTGGATCCACCAGAAAGAATAGGTGGCCTGTCTTTCAGTTGGGAAATAATCTTTCATCCAAATTTTCCTCCATTTTCCCTCATGTCCTGAGTGCTCAGGAAAATGAGACGAGAGTCTCAGCCATAGCCATAGTGCTCATCTGGCCAGGAGGGCATGATCCCTCACCGGCTACAACTTTCCAGAGGAAATTACTGGAGATACAGTCCAGCCAGATCTTCTGGTTCAAGCGGGCCTACAGCATCCACACCGGAGATGTTTCAGCTTACAGCCTGGAATCTGACGGTTCAGGACTGAAGAAGGGCTCGTAAGATGTGGTGGTGGAAACTTTGCAGAATCCTGATCTGTCTGAAGTCTTACATTTTTTACAGGATGGTTTCCAGTTTGGGTTAAAACCTAACACTGTAAGAGCGCATTTCAGGGCTGCCACTGCTCGCTTGGATGGAGCCTTCGTGCATTCATTTTTTTTATGTTCTTTATTCAATTTAAATTAATCGGTTGTCTCCTATTCCAGCCTGGGATCGGGCTGTTCTCCTCAAGAACCTGATTGGATCTCTATTTCAGCCTCTTACAGAAGCACCACTAAGGTTTGTGTCTTGGAAGGTTTTATTTCTGTTGCCAATTGCATCAGCCAAGAAGGTGTCAGACTTTGCAAGTTCTATCATCTAAAGGGCCATATCTGAAGGTACATCAAGAAGACTTGATTTTAAGGTTAATGCCCTATATCCTACCAAAGCTCTTATCTGACATGAATGCGAGTTAAGAAATTCATCAGAGTCCTCAATCAGCTGAAGAAGAAACGCTTCATCTACTGGTCATTGGAGAACCAGAGTCCTCCAGCTGTTTATAGAGAAGAATAAAAGTTGGAATTACAGCACACTCAGCTCGGTCCACTTAGTCGCTTGGGCAGAGAAAAGAGGGGAAAAAAGGCATTGGATCAAATATGCAGGGCCGCTACATGGTCTTCTCCATGCACCTTTCACAAAACAATACAAGTTGGATGTATCTGATTCTGGTGCTTGCGATTCAGCCTTTGACAGACAAGTGACTATTTTGAACCATCCCAATGACCCCCCCCCCCCCCCTCCGTTTAAGGCCCAATTCACACCTTGCCGACAGCCCCATAGAGATGCCTATACTTGTCCGCAATTGCGGACAATTGCGGAGCCGCCGGCCAGAAGATCGACGGTGCGCTCCGCAAATGCGGAGAGCACAGTGTGTGCTCTCCGCATCCATCACGTTCCCATTCAAAATGAATGGGTCCGCACACGTTCCGCAAATTTGCGGAACGGGTGCGGACAAACATTGCGGGCGTGTGAATGGGGCCTAATACTGCTTTTCAGATCCCTTTGTGTTGTGCTGCCCGAAGGATGATAAAGATGTGGATAGATCCTGGTTGCCTAATAGCTGCTTATAAAACCTGCCATCATTCTGCCCCTTACAAACAGTACATCTATCTATCTATCTATCTATCTATCTCTCTCATATCTATCTATCTATCTATCTATCTATCTATCTATCTATCTCTCTCATATAGGATATAGAAACTCATGTGAAATAAAACAGCACTCTGACAAGTCCCATCATGCGGAGCCTATTGAGGTTTATTACATAAGATGTGGACAGATCCTGGTTGCCTAATAGCTGCTTATAAAACCCGCCATCATTCTGCCCCATAGAAGCAGCACATAACAGCTGCATCCCATGGAAATGACACAAATAGTATAATTGCGAGCAGTGTTACATGGAGGAGCCATTCTCATCCCGCCGCCCCCTCCCGCCCCTCCTCTTGCACTCACCATTTTCTGCATTGACTTGGGTTCTTTGTGTTATATTTCCACTAGTTTCATGACCTACATCTCTCAATCCAGGTCAGGCCAGCAGCATGTGACGGCGCAATACAGCTGCCTCATAACAGGCTGCGGGCACACACTGTCCCTGTCTAGTATCTGAGCCCTTTGTATGTTAGAGTGTAAGCTCTGCAGGACAGCCGTCTCTCGGTACTTGGCAGTATTATGTGTTCACCATCAAACCGGCGCTATATGGCAGTATCATATGTCTTCACATTATAGCACTA
Organism: Bufotes viridis; assembly: GCA_033119425.1. Lineage (NCBI taxonomy): Eukaryota > Metazoa > Chordata > Amphibia > Anura > Bufonidae > Bufotes > Bufotes viridis. The sequence continues at coordinate 37,879,500 of CM065590.1, forward strand.
ATTATGTAGTGATTGTATGTCCCTGTTATGTGTTCACGATAGTATATAACACTTCTAATCGCTGCATAGCAGTATTATTCAGACAAATATATTTCAGTATTACATGAGCCCTGTACGACACTGTTATGTGTTCACAATATTGCACCAATTATGTAGTCACTGTACGGCAGTATTGTTTAGCCAATGTATAGCAGTTTTATGTGGGCACTGTATGGCACTGCTGCGTTCATGTTATAGCACCAATTATGTAGTCACTGTATGGCACTATTATTTAGGCAATGTACTGTATGGCACTATTATTTAGGCAATGTACTGTATGGCACTATTATGTGTACACTGAATGGCACTATTATGTGTTCACTGTATAACAGCATTATTTAGACAATGTATGGCAGTATTACGTCAGCACTGGATGTTAGTATACCTTAGGCACAGTATAGCAGTATTATATTATTATGTATTTACTGCATTGCGGGAACTATGATGTCACTGTATTATGGCAGTGTATGGCAGTATTACATGGTTACCTTATGTTGGCTGGAGTAAACTGGGAACTTAAAGTAGCCCCAGAAAAAACTAAAAGTGGCCCCATGTTGCAGGCGGGTGCAAACTGAATGAAGGCAGGGCATACTACAGCAATACCATACCACGGCACAAAATACCACTACAGCAGAGCGAAAGAACATAGTGCAGCACAATATACCGCAGTAGAGCCAAATACTGCAGTGTGTCACAAAAGCTGCCCCTCTGTGGTGGCCAGTGTCAGCTGCCATGCTCCATCCTTCCTGCTCCGATTTCCTCAGGATGGCAATGCAATTTAATTCAAGAGTCAGGAGGGCACCTGTGCCAGGTACCTAAGTACTTGCCGCTGCTCACTTGATAGCAGTATTTTGTGGGTACTGTTATATGTTCACTGCATAGCACTAGTAATATAGTCACTGTATAGCAGTAGTATGTAACCAGTGAATGGCAGTCTTATGTGGGGACATCTTATAGCTTTTATTCTACTGGCATTACATATTAGTATCATATATTCAGTGTATGGCTGTATTATGTATGCATTTATGGCAGTGTTATGAGGGTCACTTTGGAGATTATATGTTCACATAATACTACGAACTATGTATAATGCTGCCATACAGTAGTTAATGTATGTATTATAACAGCATTATATGAGCACTTTCTAGCAGTAATGTATGGTGGTATTCTTCAGGCACATTATGGCACTGTAGAAGGAAAAAGTAGCAAATCAATTACACTATAGTGTGGGTACACCTTCAAATACTAAGAAAAAATTTATCAAAAAAGACGAAAGTGACTCCTAAAATATAATTTTTATTAGTATGCTGATAAAATCATACCCAAATTCTAAACAAAATCCCACTTAAAAGGACATATAAGGTATGGGCAGGGTATGTCAGGTGGGAGGAGGTCCCCTTGTCACGGGGAAGCTGGGCACTGTGCCCAGGGGTATATAGTGGCTGTCCCTTCCACTGCCCCTCACTAATCCTGCGCCCGAGGGCAACCCCTGATGGTGGGGTCCCCCCGTCCTCGTGCCTACCCTAAATTACCCTTGGCATCACCCTATACCTCACTGCCATGAAAGATAAACATAAATGTGCAATATTCAATACTTCATATAACTGCATCAGCCACGATCGGCATATCATATATAAAAAAAAAAAAAAAAAGAGACTTATTATCTCTGTATGATTGAATACATATACTTAGCCCCAACGCGTTTCCCCCAGCAGACGTGGGTTCATCAGGGGGCAATAAACCAGATGATATAGTAAAGATCCTTAGAATGCACCGTCACGGAAGATACTCAGTTAATGGAGAACAGGGACGCTGATATGGATATTCAGGCCCACGATCATCTAAATGTAAAACACACATGAAAAAAAGGCAGTCATACCTTCAGATCCATGACGACGAGGCAGAAATACCAGGAACAAGGTAACAGGGTACCAACTTACCCACCTCGATAGACGGACAGGCTTCCCAAGGTGGAGGTGGCTGATGCTGCACCTAGTGACCAAGGGAATCCCGCGTCTATTTAAAGGTAGAAGTCCCTCCCAACCTTATACTGGTGGCCAATGGCAGGTGAGCGGTCAGCAGATGTCATATCCGCTTCCTGCCGGTGGAGCGCATCATCTGCGTTCCATATCTCATTACCGGAAGGTGACGCGATCAACGCCACTTCCGCCGCACTTGTATTCAGCTCTATTCCCGGCATCGCTCCATCAAATAGCCATTCACCGCGCTATGTATCGATGTCATTTCCGGTTAATGGAACGCAAGCCAGGGCGCTCCTTATTTGTGATATAAAGATAGAGGCTACCCTTCGTCATGGAAACCAATGACAGACCAAAGTGTTGTGTCCGTCATAACATCATTAAATAATCATGTGTATATAATAATTTCACAAACTGAGTTTACTCCTTGTGGGTTTGAATGTTAAAAAATAGATCAAATAGATATGGTTATTTGGATTGTTGTTGCAGGGCTGGCCATGTGATTAATACATGGCCGCCCCCTATCTCATGCGGCATCGAGGTTTACCCGATGCAGATAGCCAATCAATCAGTACCCCAGCGATGAAATAGAAGCTCAAGTGTAAGCCAAAGATTTTTTACAAAAAAGGAGGAAAGAAAGAGAGATGATAGAAGAGGTAATCTTGTTACGGGGGAATTTCTCCATCATATTATAGTCAAGCACAGAAGGACCCCCTGTATATATGTACATCATAAAAAACACTGGTAGTCAAGTCGTTCATTAAGACCAAAGGGGGACTGGGACCGCATGTTAAATATCCAATAGGATTCCCTTTGTAGGATCCTGCGGTCCCAGTCTCCTTTCCTGGGTGACGGTCGAATTATGGCACTGTTATGAAGTCATTTTATGAAGGTTTTATGTGGGTAATGTATGGCGGTATTCTTCAGGCACATTTTGACATGTGGGTATTGTGTGGTGGTTAACTTCAAGCCCATTCTGACAATATTGTGCAGTCATTTATGGCTTATTATGTGGGTACTGTATGGTGGTAATCTTCAGACAAATTATAGCACTATTGTGTAGTAATTTTACGCAGTATTATGGGGGTAATACATGGTGGTAATCGTCAGGCACATTATAGAACTATTTTGTAGTAATTTTATGCAGTATTATGTGGGTAGTACATGGTGGTAATTGTCAGGCACATTATGGCACTGTTATATTGTCATTTTATGACGGTTTTATTTTATGCAGGTGATGTATGGCAGTATTCTTCAGGCACATTTTGACATTATTGTGCAGTTATGTATGGCAGCATTGTGTGGTGGTAACCTTCAAGATCATTTTGACAATATTGTGTAGTCATATATGGCAGTATTATGTGGGTACTGTATGGTGGTAATCTTCAGGCACATTATGACACTATTGTGAAGTAATTTTATGCAGTATTATGTGGGTAATATAGGGTGGTAATATTCAGGCACATTATGACACTATTGTGTAGTAATTGTATGCAGTATTATGTGGGTGATATATGGTGGTAATCTTCAGGTACTGTTTCTGTATACAATCTAGTCATACTTTAGTATTGTTTGGGTATTATTAGAGTACTATTAGGGCATGTTCACACGTGGCGAATTAGTTGCCAAAATTTCTGCAACTGAAAATCTGTTCCCTACATCTGAATGCGGATATTTCTGCGGCATGTGCATGGATTTCTGCAAGCCTCATTCCGGTCGCAGACATTTCTGCCACATGTGAACATATCCTTACTCTCCTTTTGGCTTCTTCCAAAAATTAAGAGGGTGGGATCAACTTTATACTATTGCCATTGACAGCATGCATCGGGCCAGTAGTATCTGTAATACTAGAGTGGAAGCTCTGCAGGAGACTGTATCCATAACACAGCCAGAGAGGGTCCAGTGTTCAACAGATGGATGGGAGAAGTAACCTGCATTACACTGCATACCGACAGCGGGTACATGCCAGGGCAAACCAACATCAGCTGCATACCAACACAATTATGCAATGCCAAGCATGCCCAGTCAGACTAATGAATGCAGAGAACGAGCTGCAAAACTCCTGAGTAATATTTCGTCACAAAACCATGTAGCAGTGTTGAGTCATTTGGCCTGGGTCATGATGATATCACTATACTTTTGCCCGTTTTACCCACTTAAGGCTGTAAAATTGGACCAACGGCTACAGGGTGTGCAGAAATTCCATGTTAAAATGAAACAGACTGTAACACACTGTAACAGACCCTGCCGTGGTGTCACTTCAGTGACAGGAAGCAGGGCTCTTGAAATGAAGGAATGGATGTAAAAAGTAGATTGAAAGCTCTGAGGGCCAGGGATCCTTTGGAGAAGGCCTCTACTTAACTACCCATCTCTCCGTTCTGTCGCCCTGTACATGATCTATACAATCCCTGTGTATTGGATTGCAAGCTCTTCAGTCAAGGATTCCTTCTGCATTAGTAGAAGAAAATGAGGTCTAGTTTTAATCAGGTGCATAGCTGGTGGGATGGATTATAACCAAGGTGCTGGGTGATAAGTGGGGCACTAAGGCCTTGTTGCCCCTTCTCAGTAGTAACGCCCTGTGTTGTCCCCTTCTTAGTAGTGACGCCCTTTGGTGTCCCTCTCTTAGTAGTGATGCCCCTTGTTGTCCCCCTCTCAGTAGTGAAGCCCCTTGTTGACCCTTCTCAGTAGTGAAGACCCTTGTTGCCCCCCTCTCAGTAGTGATGATCCCTGGTGTTCCCTTCTTAGTAGTGATGCCCCTTGTTGCCCCTTCTCAGTAGTGACGCCCCGTGTTGTCCCCCTCTCAGTAGTGCTGTCCTTTGTTGTCCACCACTGTTGTGAAGCCCCTTAGTGTCCCCTCTCAGTAGGGATGCCCCTTGTTGTCCCCCTCTCAGTAGTGATGCCCCTTGTTGTCCCACTTTCAGTAGTGATTCCCCCCTGGTGTCCCCCACTTAGTAGTGATACCACTTGTTGTCCCCTCTCAGTAGTGATGCCCTTCTGGTTCCCTTCCCAGTAGTCATGCCCCCTTGTTGTCCCCCTCTCAGTAGTGATGCCCCTTGTTGCCCCCTCTCAGTAATAACGCCCCTTGTTGTGTTTTCTCAGTAGTGATACACCTTGTTGTCCCTTCTCGGTAGTGATGCCCCTTGTTCTCCCCCTCTCAGTAGCAATGCCACTTGTTCTCCCCCTCTCAATAGTGATGCCTCTTGTTCTCCCCCTCTCAGTAGTGATGCCCCTTGTTCTCCCCCTCTCAGTAGTGATGCCCCTTGTTGTCCCCCTCTCAGTAGTGATGCCCCTTGTTGTCTCCCTCTCAGTAGTGATGCCACTTGTTGGCCCCTTCTCATTAGTGATGCCCCTTGTTGTCTCCCTCGCAGTAGTGATGCCCCTTGTTTTATCCCTCTCAGTAGTGATTCCCCTTGTTGCCCCCTCTCAGTAGTGATGCTACTTGTTGGCCCCTTTCTCAGTAGTGATGCCCCTTGTTGTCTCCCTTTTAGTAGTGATGCTACTTGTTGGCCCCTTCTCAGTAGTGATGCCCCTTGTTGTCTCCCTCTCAGCAGTGATGCCCCTTGTTGTCTTCCTCTCAGTAGTGATGCCCCTTGTTGGCCGCTTTTCAGTAGTGATGCCCCTTGTTGCCTCCCTCTCAGTCGTGATGCCCTTTGTTGTCTCCCTCTCAGTAGTGATGCCACTTGTTGGCCGCTTCTCAGTAGTGATGCCCCTTGTTCTCCCTCTCTCAGTAGTGATGCCCCTTGTTGTCCCCCTCTCAGTAGTGATGCCCCTTGTTGTCTCCCTCTCAGTAGTGATGCCACTTGTTGGCCCCTTCTCATTAGTGATGCCCCTTGTTGTCTCCCTCGCAGTAGTGATGCCCCTTGTTTTATCCCTCTCAGTAGTAATTCCCCTTGTTGCCCCCTCTCAGTAGTGATGCCCCTTGTCTCCCTCTCAGTAGTGATGCTACTTGTTGGCCCCTTTCTCAGTAGTGATGCCCCTTGTTGTCTCCCTCTTAGTAGTGATGCTACTTGTTGGCCCCTTCTCAGTAGTGATGCCCCTTGTTGTCTCCCTCTTAGTAGTGATGCTACTTGTTGGCCCCTTCTCAGTAGTGATGCCCCTTGTTGTCTCCCTCTCAGCAGTGATGCCCCTTGTTGTCTTCCTCTCAGTAGTGATGCCACTTGTTGGCCGCTTCTCAGTAGTGATGCCCCTTGTTGGCCGCTTTTCAGTAGTGATGCCCCTTGTTGCCCCCCTCTCAGTCGTGATGCCCTTTGTTGTCTCCCTCTCAGTAGTGATGCCCCTTGTTGTCTTCCTCTCAGTAGTGATGCCACTTGTTGGCCGCTTCTCAGTAGTGATGCCACTTGTTGCCCCCCTCTCAGTAGTGATGCCCACTTGGACTATCCTGCTGAATCAGGAATGGTTGGGAGCCATGCTGCAGAACTTTGAGATATATAACATGGTCACCCCCTACATGCTCATCACTGCAGCAAGTCTCACAGCTTTTCCAGACTTGTCACTAGTCAACAACTGCAATGGCGGCCATATTGGTTGTCACCCGGCTTTCCCAGAAATAAGCAAAAATAACTTAGAGGTGGATAAAAGTGCCAGATGCAGCGTCCATTAGGGCTCCATCACATCAGCGGGTTTTCCGTCCGTGTAGTGAACGCACAGCATCCGGACTGAATCCTGACATATTCATTACGTACGTTTTTCACGCATCATCTTTGCATTCAGGAAAAATCGCGACATTTTCTGTATTGTGGCTCATTCAAAAAATGGATGCAATACGTTTTTCACTTATGGCTACTTAGAGATGTAGATCGTTATTCTTCATGCTCGTGAAAAACGCATGCAACCCGGATGGAAAGAAACTGATTGAACTTGCGTCAAAAAACATCCGTTTTTCCCTGAACAGATCCTGACACAATCCGTATCACTCCTGCGAAAGAGGCCTTAGAGTGCAAGCTCTGCGGGTCACTGATCCCTGGCGGACAAGGGTCTATTTTTAACCCGGTATCCCTCCTTCCTGCGTCCTGGTTTCCCTCCTCCCCCTCCATAGCCCCCGTCAGACACAGATTGTGACGCTGGGTTATGCAATGTCTGACCCACTGACACATTTTCTGAGAGAGACAGAGGAGCAATGCCAGGAAACTAGAGCACACACAGGAGGAGGAGAAAGAGGCGCAGAAAACAACCAGAGACACAACCGGCTCTGTCACTGGCACAGGAGGACACACACAGGCTGCGCACACACACACCGCCGACACCTAACTCGCAGGTAAGTGACTACCAGGAGGACACCCCATACACAAGGTCTGTGTCAGGCTGACATGAAGTCACCTCTGGGTGCGTGTGGACGGAAGATCCAGTAATGTGTGGGGCGTGTACCGACTGCAAGGTGTGTGCAACCATATGGAGGTGTGTAGCTGTGCCGGATTTGTCAGATGCAGCAGTGCTGAGTTTGTCGGTACAGGACACATTCGGCTCTGCTATATCTTTATGGAAATTCGGAGGTTGAGGGAAGAAGCAGATGTGTGCAATGTGCCTTCCATCTGGGTGACAGGTGGGCACCATCCTTACGTGAGATGGGGGCAGTGTGTCGGTAGGGTGCATGAATGGGCAATATGCCGGTTGTGTGTGAGTTGCTGATGGAGCGGGGTTGGCATTTGTGGGTAAGGCTGTGTGCTACTGGTGGTGCAGTTGTGCCCCAGTTTGCAAGCTGGCAACACCTTTGCCAATGTACGTAACAAGTAGGGGGAGTGTGCACATAGGGTAATGCCAGCCAGTTATATAAGCAGCCCCCGGACACAAAGCATAGGCATCACCTGTGGCTGCCAACAAACTATATACAGGTATACAATATAAGTGCACGGGGCATATACCATAGAGCAGTGCTCGCCAACCGGTGGCACTCCAACTGTTTCAAGACCACAACTCCCAGCCTGAATACACTAGGAGTTGTAGTTTTGCAACAGCTTGAGAACCAGCTGCCATAAATGTGCACACCTGTGCGGTGTACAGAGGGCTCCCAGTTTGTTACTACAGATGTGGCAGAGCTGAACTTGTTCTGCAACTTTTTGCAGTTGCCTCATATCTGCATCTGCAGTCCTATGTAAGGAAGCAATAAAAATAAAATAAAAAAAGCGGGCCACATGACAAACTCAGCACTACTATGTTCGATGCTTAAAACAATGCAGGGATAAATGACCAACTCAGCACTTCTACATCTGGCCGTGTTTGCGTATATAGCTTACACAGTTTGCATGGCTGAAAATCAAAAACATACGACCCTCACGTAAGAAGATTTAGGGGAAAAACAAAGGAAAATGTACAAAGACCTGTTTCTCGGTGCAGCAGTACGGAGTTGGTCACTAACCATGTGGCGTCACAGGTAAAGGTACTACTTCATCCCTACTCAGAAAGGGAGTCATCACCCCATACAATAGAAACAATGACAAATTCGGCTCTGCTACATCTGTGTAGCATAATCTCTTCCAGTTTCATGCTGCCGCTCACGTGGCAGTTTATATTTGTGTATAATAAACTTCCGGAATATATGACTTACAGGGCTAACTATTCACGTGTAATTAGACGGCACACGTGCGGGCTGATTACTGATTTTCTCTCTCACCCCACCCCGCCGCACACATTTCCTTTAACTCCCATTTCTAGATCCCATCAAAGTCGGTTACAAAACCCAGTAATAATGGTGACCGGCATTGACATACCACAGAGATAAACGGCAATTACACCATATTTTCATTCCCAGAAGCCGGCACGTGTTTGAATATCTCAACCTATTTTAATGTAGCATAATAAAGGCAGAGGCGAGGCAATGATACTGCGCGGGCGTTACACAATGTGAGGTCACTAGGAAGAAGTGGTACTGCGCCACTGCCTGCCCAAAATACTGTGTGTATAGGCACTGACAGTGTATCCAAACATGAGAAGTGGTACTGTGCTGTATATACAGAAGTATACGGATAGATACCAAGACTTGTGTCCAGAACACGAGAAGTGGTACTGTGCTGTATATACAGAAGTATACGAATAGATACCAAGACTTGTGTCCAGAACGTGAGAAGTGGTACTGTGCTATATATACAGAAGTATATGGACAGATACCAAGACTTGTGTCCAGAACGTGAGAAGTGGTACTGTGCTGTATATACAGTAGTATACGGATAGATACCAAGACTTGTGTCCAGAACACGAGAAGTGGTACTGTGCTGTATATATACAGAAGTATACGGATAGATACCCAGACTTGTGTCCAGAACACGAGAAGTGGTACTGTGCTGTATATACAGAAGTATACGGGTAAATACCAAGACTCGTGTCCAGAACACGCGAAGTGGTACTGTGCTGTATATACAGAAGTATATGGACAGATACCAAGACTTGTGTCCAGAACACGCGAAGTGGTACTGTGCTGTATATACAGAAGTATACGGATAGATACCAAGACTTGTGTCCAGAACGTGAGAAGTGGTACTGTGCTATATATACAGAAGTATACGGATAGATACCAAGACTTGTGTCCAGAACGTGAGAAGTGGTACTGTGCTATATATACAGAAGTATATGGACAGATACCAAGACTTGTGTCCAGAACGTGAGAAGTGGTACTGTGCTGTATATACAGTAGTATACGGATAGATACCAAGACTTGTGTCCAGAACACGAGAAGTGGTACTGTGCTATATATACAGAAGTATACGGATAGATACCCAGACTTGTGTCCAGAACACGAGAAGTGGTACTGTGCTGTATATACAGAAGTATACGGGTAAATACCAAGACTCGTGTCCAGAACACGAGAAGTGGTACTGTGCTATATATACAGAAGTATATGGACAGATACCAAGACTTGTGTCCAGAACACGCGAAGTGGTACTGTGCTGTATATATACAGAAGTATACGGATAGATACCAAGACTTGTGTCCAGAACGTGAGAAGTGGTACTGTGCTGTATATATACCATGCTTACTTGTGCAGCTGATCCCAGCAGTTGAAAAGGCGATGTGCCCACCAGGTGAGTGGCAGGAGTTTTCTGCTACTAGACGCTTGGCAAGGAATCGGTGTGTGGAGCTGCCTGGTAGATTGGCACAGAATGGCTCCACAAAATTGCTTGGTATAAGGAGATTGGCATTGTATAGATGTTACCTGGCACTAGGAGATTGGCATAAAATGGGTACATGGAGTTGCCTGGTACTAGGACTGGCAGTAGTGCACTGGGAGTCCAGCTGGGCACAGGTGTTTGGCATTGCAGGGTACTAGCAGAGAATGGTGTTGTGGAGCTGCCTGGCAGGGAATGGGTGCAGGGCAGTAGTAGTAGTTGGTAGTGAATGGATGTGTAGCCTGGCAGGGAATGAGTGTTTGGCATGGCGGGCACTAGGATCCTGGCAGGTAGGATTATTGTGCTGCTCTCAGTGTCTGGCACTGAAGGGGTCTTTGGCGGCGCTGGGCATTGGTCTCTGGCTAAGCGCCCTCAGGTCTGTTTACGAAATCCTGACCTAGTTTCCGTGCCTCGCGCTGGTTGATCACATGGCAGCGAGATTAGGCACGTGGACTGGAGGAGAAGGGGAGGGTGGAAGAGGCAGGGTGTGTACACATACTAACACACTGACACACATGTATGGATGCAGCAGGCTGACAGGCTGATGTCTTCGGGGGCAGACGGAAAAAAACCTGAACCCAGCGAGAACTGCGCCCAACATTAACCCTTATAAGCCCACCCACCAAACTGAATAAAGTCAAAAGGGAACACATCCCTTTCCAGCACCATTCACCTCTATGCTCCCTCATAAAATCTTCAAATACAGATGCAGCAGAGCTGTATTTGTCATTGAAAGGAGTATTCCCATCTTACAATGTTATGGAGTATTGCTAGTATATACCGTACCATTCTGATCGGTGTGCGGAGAGGGTCATACTCTCTGGGAAATGAGGGACCAAGTTCACTTTGGCATTTGCCCTGCACAATGGAGCCCCCAGCCTCCCGCTGTGCATGAGACTACAGCACACCTCCATGTCAGTGAATGCGGCCTGAGGCGCGGCCTGAGGCGAAAACTAAAACGGCGCCACCCCCCAATGCCTATTTCTTAACCTAACCCCGTTGCCACAATGAAAGGAGAGTTTTTGTCCTCCATAGCTGCGCTCCTGGCCTCCTGTCGTGCGGGGAACCACAAAATAGTGCCATTACTAGGGATGCACCACCAATGAGGCCAGGTGATGCAATCGCCTCAGGCTGCCCCCCTCTTGCCCCTATCTGGTGCTGCCTGAGGCAATCGCCTCACCTGGCCTCATTGGTGGTGCATCCCTAGTGAATGGCACGTTTTTGTGGTTCCCCGCACGCCAGTAGCGCAGCTATGGGGGACAAAAACTGTCAAGAGGCTGCAGTTCCCCTGACTAGTGCTGGGGCCCCCTCCATTCTCGGGGTCAGTCATGCCTACCAATCACTAGGCATTTCCTGGCAATATTTCATACCTTACTAGCCCTTTAAGTCCATAGGGTTGCATGATGACAACAGTCATACTACTGGGGGCTGCGGGATGTAGATGTGATGCTCGGGGGAGCCACGGTGGTGCCACAAGTCAATCTGTCTTATCAATTTAGATACAGGGTGGCAAATTGTGTCCAGTGACACACTCACCTCTGCTACATGCGCCCTGGTTATTTTTTTGCCGACCACACGCATCTATCACGACATCCATGTGATGGATCTGCCCGCACGTGTAGCAGCGGCTTAGTCACCTCTATTTGATAATTCCACATGCCCGGCGCCCGGGTTACACCTCTGTGGATATTCGATGTAATAACATGACAGATTACGAAACACAAAGTCATTGATGTAATTAACATTCAATGTAAAACCAGGGCAAACGTGAGGCCATTCCATGCCAAGCGGGTCAGATTATGTAAGACGTGCGGGGAGGGGCACCATCACCATAAGATCACTTTCCTAAGTTGCTTTTTTTTCTTCCTATAGGTGTGTCCAGAGCAGTAAAACCTGGCGCACAGAGGAGCAGAATTACTACCTGGCAGAGACGTGAGAGGCAGAGGATCCTCCGAGTATCACAGCTCACCCAGAGGATGCCCAGGCTGCATGGCGAAGTCCACCAAGTGATACCTACTTCCATCCATCATCTCAAGAGCCAACGTTCTACCTGAGCGCCTTCATCCAACTGTAACCCGGACCTCGCCGCTACTAACACGACAAGGCTTCTCTGAGGTTGACACGGTTGGGTTGACATGGAATCTCCTCTGTCCGACTACTCGCAGATGCACGAGGAGCAGCATTCCAGGGGCAGAGTTTCTGGCAACCAAATGGGTCCCGGAAGCGGGCGCCGTAAGCGAGAGTTCATCTCCGACGAGAAGAAAGATGCCAGTTACTGGGAGAAGAGAAGAAAAAATAACGAAGCTGCCAAGAGGTCTCGCGAAAAGAGACGCTTCCACGATCTGGTCCTGGAAGGAAGGGTGGCGGCCCTCGACGAGGAGAACGGGCGCCTGAGGAGCGAACTACTTCAGCTAAAGATCCGTTATGGACTCATAAATGCCGCCTCCTTTCTGGAAGCGGGACATGGACTTGAAAGGTGTAAAAGTGGAGACGCGGGGTCGCTTCTGTGCAGCGGTGGGAATTCGGCTTTTACATCTTCCTACTTGTCTATGAATTCAGACTGCTCGGAGGCAGACAGCGGAGGCGGAGCAGTAAATGACAGCTATTCCCCCCGGGGGTCACTTTCAGACCTCTCAGACCAGTCCTCTCGAGACAGTCCGCTGCCAGGCTCTTATGGAGATGGGAGAGCAATGGAAAATGACTTTGCCAATGGGTGCCCGGTGGACAGCAACGCATCCTCGAGACTGGCAGTGCCACGCGGGGGCGTGATCCTTTATAGAGTCGGTGGGCTCACAGTGGACCCTCAGTCAAGGCACATGGCAAGTCCAGAGCTTGCAGATCTGGGCCCCTTGAAGCACTTTGTCGGTGACAGTAACCCCGCTCCGCTACGCTCCTCCATATTTGTTCATGCAGACAGTTTACAGACTCAATACCAGCAGCTGATGAAGACGGCAGCTGAAGGCGACGTTACGGGGGATCTGAGGTCTCCCAAATCTCCCCATTCGGGCTACCACAGTGAGGACAGTGGCAGTGACGAGGGAACATCTAATTCTTGCTCGACTTTCTGGGATAATGCAGCGGGCGTGAAATTACCGCATAAACTAAGACTGAAAAGTCGGTCACATGGACAGGAGAGCTGGCGGGCACACACGGGTGAGGAGAACCAACTGGAACATTTTACTGTTTAATGACTGAAGCCAAATACGTGGGCACCACTATTTCTATTTAACCGTAGGTGCCACATCTTGGACTGCTGCACCTGTGTCACCTGTGCTCTACGATGAGGGTAGAAGGCGATGACAGAGATGTTGTATATATGTAATTTGAGTTGTAATAAAAGCATAAAAGAATGTGTATAATCTACTGTGTAATCAATACCTAATACTAACCCTGCTACATGCTGCAGTGACAGGTGTGATGGGGTAGTAGCAGATCATGTAGTACTCGGTACACCTCACTAACTACATACGTGTCAGTTATCAATTAGCGGAAAACACCATCTACTGGTGCAGTCCTGTACTGATCCTGAGTTACATCCTGTATTATACTCCAGAGCTGCACTCACTATTCTCCTGGTGTAGTCACTGTGTACATACATTACATTACTTATCCTGTACTGATCCTGAGGTACATCCTGTATTATACTCCAGAGCTGCACTCACTATTCTGCTGGTGGAGTCACTGTGTACATACATTACTTATCCTGTACTGATCCTGAGTTACATCCTGTATTATACTCCAGAGCTGCACTCACTATTCTGCTGGTGGAGTCATTGTGTACATACATTACTTATCCTGTACTGATCCTGAGTTACATCCTGTATTATACTCCAGAGCTGCACTCACTATTCTGCTGGTGTAGTCACTGTGTACATACATTACTTATCCTGTACTGATCCTGAGTTACATCCTGTATTATACTCCAGAGCTGCACTCACTATTCTGCTGGTGGAGTCACTGTGTACATACATTACATTACTTATCCTGTACTGATCCTGAGTTACATCCTGTATTATACTCTAGAGCTGCACTCACTATTCTGCCGGTGCAGTCACTGTGCACATACATTACTTATCCTGTACTGATCCTGAGTTACATCCTGTATTATACTCCAGAGCTGCACTCACTATTCTGCTGGTGGAGTCACTGTGTACATACATTACTTATCCTGTACTGATCCTGAGGTACATCCTGTATTATACTCCAGAGCTGCACTCACTATTCTGCTGGTGCAGTCACTGTGTACATTCATTACTTATCCTGTACTGATCCTGAGGTACATCCTGTATTATACTCCAGAGCTGCACTCACTATTCTGCTGCTGCAGTCGCTCTGTACATACATTACATTACTTATCCTGTAGTGATCCTGCCTGGTTACTCTGCCTCTAGCGCTGATCGGTGACAGGCCCCCTCCTCGGTACCTTCCAGTGCTTCATTTGGAGTTGCCCTCCTTTGCTCTTCCAATGCAGGAGTTGTGAGCCCGATTGATTGCGCTGCCTGAGACCAAGTGCAGGAGGTCTCTGTGATGTCATTGCAACCTGCTGCGTCAGAACCCAGCAACGTAGATCACAGGCAGGAAGACGGAAGAGGCCTGTGGCCTGCATCATGGATGGCAGCATGATACAATATATGGGTGCGCTACAGACTGGAGCACCATGGGGGAGGGTTATTACAGGCTGGAGCACCACGGGGGCAGGGATATTACAGGCTGGAGCACCACAGGGGGAGCGTTATTATAGGCCGGAGCACCACGGGGGCAGGCTTATTACAGGCTGGAGCACCACAGGGGGAGCATTATTACAAGCCGGAGCACCACGGGGGCAGGGTTATTACAGGCTGGAGCACCACAGGGGGAGCGTTATTATAGGCCGGAGCACCACGGGGGCAGGGTTATTACAGGCTGGAGCACCACAGGGGGAGCGTTATTACAAGCCGGAGCACCACGGGGGCAGGGTTATTACAGGCTGGAGCACCACAGGGGGAGCGTTATTATAGGCCGGAGCACCACAGGGGGAGCGTTATTACAGCCTGGAGCACCACGGGGGGAGGTTTCTCTAGGCTGGAGCAGTAAAGTTAGGTATTACAGGATGGAGCTCTACAAGGGGGCATTTTAATACAGGGGGAACTGTACATACAGGTACTACAGGGCAGAATGATACATATGGGCAATATAGGAACATTATAATACAGGCGGCACTACAGGGGAGGTTATAACTGCAAGTGGGCATTATAAATACTGGGGGCAGTACTGGGGACCATTATAGGGGTCATTATAACTACTTGGCCACTATAGCTGTCATTATTACTACTGGGTGCACTGCAGGGGCCATTATGACTACTGGGACCATTGTAGGGGGCCTTATTACTAGGGGACTCAATAGGGGTGCCTTATAGCGGGGCCTTGTTACTGCTGGGGACTCCATTTAAGCCTTACTTCTATTGGGGACTCTATGGTGGCACTTCAATTTTCGCCTCAGGCAGCAGGAAGGCTACAGTAGGTGCACCCCTGAGTACAAATCATACATGTTCACCTCCCCCATCACATAGGGGGTCACAGCCGTCATGTCTGTCCATTGTGGGCGCTCCATACATTTTCTCTTCAGCTCCACAATAAATAAGCCTTGTGCCGGCATCTGTGCAGATAAAGGGCAGAGCAAAATGGGTGAGATTCTTGTCCAGCTGTCAGGGACCTAGCACAAGATGTCTGGACGGGGCAATACCCAGAATGTACCAGGAGATCAGCGCCAACGGGAGGAGTTGGCAGGGACATGTATGGAGGTTATCAGTGCTGCTGATTATGTAAAGGGCTCAGGTCCTGCCCCTTCACCTCATTCTCAGGACAAGATCTTCTGCTCCATGAAGTTTATGTAACCAGATGCTACAGAACACATCACATACAGAGCCTGACCCACAGAGCTGACAATCTGTATGTAACCCTGACCCACAGAGCTGACAGTCTGTATGTAACCCTGACCCACAAAGCTGACAATCAGTATGTAACCCTGACCCACAGAGCTGACAATCTGTATGTAACCCTGACCCACAGAGCTGACAATCTGTATGTAACCCTGACCCAGAGCTAACAATCTGTATGTAACCCTGACCCACAGAGCTGACAATCTGTATGTAACCCTGACCCAGAGCTAACAATCTGTATGTAACCCTGGCCCACAGAGCTGACAATCTGTATGTAACCCTGACCCACAGAGCTGACAGTCTGTATGCAACCCTGACCCACAGAGCTGACAATCTGTATGTAACCCTGACCCACAGAGCTGACAATCTGTATGTAACCCTGACCCACAGAGCTGACAATCTGTATGTAACCCTGACCCACAGAGCTGACAGTCTGTATGTAACCCTGACCCACAGAGCTGACAATCTGTATGTAACCCTGACCCACAGAGCAGACAATCTGTATGTAACCCTGACCCACAGAGCTGACAATCTGTATGTAACCCTGACCCACAGAGCTGACAATCAGTATGTAACCCTGACCCACAGAGCTGACAGTCTGTATGTAACCCTGACCCACAGAGCTGACAGTCTGTATGTAACCCTGACCCACAGAGCTGACAATCTGTATGTAACCCTGACCCACAGAGCTGACAGTCTGTATGTAACCCTGACCCACAGAGCTGACAGTCTGTATGTACCCCTGACCCACAGAGCTGACAATCAGTATGTAACCCTGACCCACAGAGCTGACAGTCTGTATGTAACCCTGACCCACAGAGCTGACAGTCTGTATGTAACCCTGACCCACAGAGCTGACAATCTGTATGTAACCCTGACCCACAGAGCAGACAATCTGTATGTAACCCTGACCCACAGAGCAGACAATCTGTATGTAACCCTGACCCACAGAGCTGACAATCTGTATGTAACCCTGACCCACAGAGCTGACAATCAGTATGTAACCCTGACCCACAGAGCTGACAATCTGTATGTAACCCTGACCCACAGAGCTGACAATCTGTATGTAACCCTGACCCACAGAGCTGACAGTCTGTATATAATCCCGGCCCACAGAGCTGACAGTCTGTATATAATCCCGACCCACAGAGCTGACAATCTGTATATAATCCTGACCCACAGAGCTGACAATCTATAATTCTAACCTCATGTGGGTGTTTTGGATAGAAAGGTCATGACAGTTCATTCTTTCTTTTATTTAATGTAGCTACCGATGTAGCAGAGCAGAATTTGTCATGGTTACTGTTGTGTGTGGTTATGTGCACAGATTGTAATCACTCACATCAGTCCCTCTCCCCAGGAGCTCACAATCTAATCTCCCTATAGCCCAAGGTAAAGATTGACCAGAAAATACTGACTCCATGTAGCTCCAGTTTGGATTCAGGACCCCAAAAGTTGCATACCCCAGCATGCACTGCAAGCTTACAGAAGCTGACATCACCTCATACAGTCCCCAAATTAATTTGTAAGATCTCTGCTTGCTGTCAATTTAACTAACGCTTCACATGGTTTGACTGGACTCCACTGATAGATTTCACCTGTACTGACACATTGTAACAAATAGGAGAAAGGTTTGTGTTGCTGATACATTTAGCTGACAGTGGATCATTTGGGAAAAAAGTGTAACAAACCCTCAGCTGTGAGAGGCATTAGGTCGGTATGGGAGGGGGTACATTCTGTAGAGGCGGACCTTGAAGACTGCCCTCTCTAGAGGAACCATATTCTTAGCAAAGTGGGCCCCAACATCATGTTGCCATTCAGTGACAGCAAGCAGAGATATTGAAAATATTAAGAGATAGGTACGTGAAGTATACTAGAAAGTTTCAGAAGGGCTTATGAAGCAGCAATGGGGCGTGGATGTTTCTGCTGTGACGCCGTCTGGCGTTGTCTCCTGCCGGCTCGGTCAGCTAGAGATCCAGGCTTAGCGGGATATTAATAACCTCCAGGGAAGGAGACACGTGAGGCCGCCGCTCTGAGCGCACCTACCGACTGACTGACCTGGAGGCGGCATCAGACTGCCCCTAATCCCTGATAACCCAGCTACACGCCCTGGAGAAGTCACCCCTCTGACCCACACGGCTGACACTCTAATATACACTGGGATATACTGACTCACACAGCTGACACTCTAATATACACTGGGATATACTGACCCACACAGCTGACACTCTAATATACACAGGTATATACTGACCCACACAGCTGACACTCTAATATACACAGGTATATACTGACCCACACAGCTGACACGGGGGGAGGGGGGGGCGGGTGCACGGTTCGTCGTGACACAGTACATGGGGGCGGCAAAAATACTGGGGTCTATAAATCCTGCCCTGCAGAGCTGACACTCCATTATGGGGGGGGATTAGTCATGAGAAGGGCAGAAACCGTGAGGTCTATTAACCGGTCCTGCAGAGCTGACGCTCTAAGGCTAGGGCTACACGATGACATGTGTCGCGCGACAATGATAGTCTATGGTGTCGCACTGCGGCATGCTGTGATTGCGACGCGACAGTCGCAGAAAAATCCGTCTTGGATGTCTTGTCGCAGTGGCGGCATGTCGCGGTGCAACACCATAGACTATCATTAGAAAAACTGTCGCGCGGCATTGGTGCGACAAAGTGTCGTCGTGTAGCCCTACCCTTATATAAAGGGGGGTCATAATACTGTACAGGGGAGGGCAGAAGCCCTGAAGTCTATTAACCTGTCCTGCAGAGCTGACACTCCAATCCATGTAAACCACACAGTGGGCACTTTCTCTGTGCCAGTCTCATTTATGGGTCATGAGGCCCCCGCTGGCCAGTAGTCAGCAGTCACGTTGCCCACATCCACATGAGCCCGCGCCCTCCGCTCGCTGCAGTCATTACCTAAAAGCTCAGATTTTTTACATGTCTTATAAATAGCTTTGAGAGGCAAAGGAGCGATAAGCGGTAAACAGGCGCCGGCAAAGTGGGTCAAGCTGACAGGTCTGGACTGGAGAAGGCAGAAGCTATTTACAGGAAGAAAGATGTCAGTGTTAGGACTGTGCCCGGGCGCTCTCAGCCATGTTACACAATTCCTGGCAAGCGTTCAGCAGTAGCGAACACGAGTCTGGAACACGAGACCGGCATGTCACCTGTTCCAGGTAACTGCTGCTGCCCACAATGCACCGCGCCTGCCCAACAGGAACATGACAATTACCATCTCCGGGCTGCAAAGTAAACACGGAGTTAATGCGAGGTCTCAACCTTAAAGGGGAACACCCCCACCAGGCCAGACCCAACTATACCCTAACCCTGGGTTCACACCTGAGCGTTTTACAGCGCGTTCCTACGCGCTGTAAAACGCTCAACAGGCGAAAACCCATGTTTCCCTATGGGCATGGTTCTCACCTGAGCGTTTTACAGCGCGTACGAACGCGCTGTAAAACGCCCTACGCCCAAAGAAGTACAGGAGCTTCTTTGGGGCGTATTGTTGCCAACGCGCGTACAACTCGCGTCTCCTATTTCCACAAATGCGCTGTAATATGCGCGACAAAAACGCACGTTAAACACACGTATCAAGTACGCTCAAGTGTGAACCCAGCGTAACGCTGGGTTAACTCTTGAGTGTACTTGATACGCACGTTTTAGTTGCGTGTATTACAGCGCGTTTTTGTAAATAGGGAACGTGCGTCGTACGCGCGTTCGTGTGATTGACCACTCTGGTGTCAATCACAATACGCGCGACAATACGCCCCAAAGAAGCTCCTGTACTTCTTTGGGCGTAGGGCATTTTACAGCGCGTTCGTACACGCTGTAAAACGCTCAGGTGTGAACCCAGGGTAAAGGATTCACAGAGCCTCCATCGCTGCAGCCAATGACTGGCCTCAGCAGTGACATCTCCAGGTGTCCTGTCCTTGCAGGTCGTTTACAAATCTGGAACCGAACAGAGCAGGAAAGCATACGTCGCTTCACATGTCTGGGGTGATGGAATTTAAAATAAAGTTAACAACCCCTTTATGTGGGCAGAAAGGTTCTTGGGGTTCAGACGTGAGAAGATTTCATAGATAGCTCATGGAAAACCTAATAAACTGCACTCGACTGAAGACGGGACAGGATCCCTTTAAGTTAGGGCGGGTGGTTGATTGCCACTAGGGGGAGCAGCTGTGCAGTGCCCTGTATGGACAATTTATTTACACTTAGTCATCTGACTATAGGGCGTCTTTTTACACGTGCTCCAATAATTAAAACGTAACTTTTATTCTTCAATCACATTTGAAACACATACGTGAACACAAGCTGTGAGACTATTTAAAAATCTCAGTAGTTAGCAGAGTTATGCCCTATGTTCCATTTGGTATGTACCTGGTTTTGGCTCAAAATCACTGACCAAACACTGACGTGTGAATGAGGCATTAGGGGTCTCAACCCCTACTTTACTTCATCATGTGCTGTGGACTCCCGCCGCAACAAGTTTATGGTGCAACCCATTGACTGGACAACTATCCCATGGCCTAAAAATGACAGCTGTTTTAGTAAGCGCTCAATATCTCTGCTTGCTGTCAAAAGTAGAGACTGTGCCCCTTCCCACCCCCACCCTAAAAAAAAAACCAAAAAAACGAAAGTGTAATCAATTCATAACAAAAAGTTCCACAACCTTCTAATATACTTTATGCCCATTTTTAAGATCTCTGCTGGCTGTCAGTGAATGGCGCCATTCTTGTTTGCAGCTAAATACTGAAAAACTAATGGGGGTCATTTATTAAGACCGCTATTTTGTAAATGTTGCTGCCGGAAGATGCACCTAATTTATGACAGAGCTTGCATCTCGTCATAAATTGGGCACATCTTTGGTAGTCCGTGCTCCTGCCAGAAAATCAAGGCGTTGGCATCGTCTTTTTGGAAACTCTTAGGCTTATTGCACACGACCGTATGGTTTTGCGGTCCTCAAAAAACGGATCCGCCAAAAAAACGGTTGACAAAACGGAAATACGGAAACGGAATGCACACGGAAACACTTCCGTTTTTTTTTTGCGGACCCATTGAAATGAATGGTACCGTATACGGAACTCATAAAAACGGCCCGTACACCCGCAAAAAAAACGTTCGTGTGCATGAGGCCTTATGCCTTTTTTTTTTACGGCCCCGCCACTTAAAGATACCCGTGTGACAAATATTGTCTCATGGGTGTTTAAAAAGTCGAAAATAAAGGAGCATTCGACAATTTTAAGTCAAAAAGAGACGTGAAATGACCAGGAATATTTCCAACAGCTGAGGATTTACTACTATTCTGCTAGGTGACAGGCTGGACTCCAGACCGATACATTGTACCAAACCATCAGGACCTGACAGGGAGATGGTTTAGACAGGATGCAATGGGATTGAAACCAGGACGCTGGGGATTGGCACACAGATGCCAGTATGCGGATGACGAGGCGGCAGTAAGCCTGTGGTGGCGTCAGAGTCGGACATGTAAGAGCCTCGGGCTGAGCCGCCTCGCTCTGTCTCAGCCAGGGACACGTGAGGGGAAAGTCTCATGCGCCCTGAGAAGTAAGACACCCAGTAACACCCTGACCTGAATATTACAGAAGCCCTCAGGCCTCTGCTACAGCATAAGGAGGGGGAAGGGAGCAGCAGGGACACCGGTGAGGGGGGGTGAGGAGGTCTCAGACATCTCAAGGTGACAGAGGACACTCTTATATAAGCACAACGTGAGAACAGAGGCTGCCACTGGAAACATTTATAATACTGTTGTCTTATGTGGCCCTCAGGCACCAGGGCCCGGAAGTGATTGCTACCTCTGCACCCCATACACCAGTTATATATGGCCTAGTCACCCACAGAAACCAATCAGAGCTCAGCTCTCATGTGGTGGAAAGGTGAAAGCTGCACTGTGATTGGCTGCTGGTTGCTGTAGGTAACAAGGGCATTTCTCTTTCAAACTGAATGAAAAACTGTCTTTGTTGCCCATAGCAACCAATCACAGCACAGCTTTCATTTCACATTTAGCTCTTGAACTAATCAGAGCTCAGCTCTCATGTGGTGGAAAGGTGAAAGCTGCACAGTGATTGGCTGCTCGTTGCTTTAGGCAACAATAAGGGCCTTTCTCTCAAACTGAAAGAAAAACTGTATTTGTTGCCCATAGCAACCAATCACAGCACAGCTTTGATTTCACATTCAGCTCTTGAAAAAAATGAAAGCTGTGCTACGATTGGTTGCTAGCTGTGAGGATCAACTGGCCCAGCGATCGAACACATTTATAATACTGCTGCCTTATGTGGCCCTCAGGCACCGCAGGTCTAGGTGCATAGTTGCCCAGTGTCCTAAAATTGCTGGGATTGTTCCTTGTTTTCAGAGACAGTCCCGGCAAATTTGCGCTGTCCCGGGCCGAAAATGGGGGGGGTTAACACAAACACCGCCCATACGTAGACATTTCCAGGCATGTCTGAGCGTTCACGGGGGCAGGGCTTATATACCCCGATTTTACCAACTGAGATGTTGTAATTGCATGTAATTAAAAATTCAGTATATCCACTAAGTTATTCAATAAAATGTATCTGTATAGCGGCACCTGTTGTTTGTTCTTTTCCTTATTTTTTCATCCACTTCAATGAGGTGGTCAGATGCACTCAGTTAAAATCTTCCATATCTTCTGTAAGGCCCCTTTCACACGTGAGGTGAACGCATTGCACCCGCACTGAATCTGGACCCATTTATTTCTATGGGGCTGTGCACATGAGCGGTGATATTCCTGCATCACTTTTGCGTTGTGTGAAAATCGCAGCATGTTCTATATTCTGCGTTTTTCACGCAACACAGGCCCCATAGAAGTGAATAGGGCTGCGGGAAAATCGCAAGCATCCACAAGCAAGTGCGGATGCGGTGCGATTTTCCCGCATGGTTGCTAAGAGACGATCGGGATGGGGACCCGATCTTTATTATTTTCCCTTATAACATAGTTATAAAGGAAAATAATAGCATTCTCAATAGAGAATGCAAAGTAAAAAGGGCAATAGAGGGTTAAAAATAATAAAAAAACTAACTCACCCCCTCCATTTGATGGCGTAGCTGCCGGTCTCCTGTTCTGTCTTCAGCTGGGCGGGGGGTAAAGGACCTTCAGTGCCGTCACTGGGTCACATGGTCCAATCACCTGCTTCTATGATGGAAGCTGGTGATTGGACCATGTGACCCAATGACGTCACTGAAGGTCCTTCATCCCCCTCCTCCTGAAGACAGAACAGCGGCAGCTACGCCATCAAATTGAGGAGGTAATTTTTATTATAGGAGTCTATTGTGTCGCATTGCGACATGCAACATGCTGCGGCTGCAACGCGACAGTCGCAAAAAATCCATTCAAGATAGGTTTTTCTGCGACTGTCTCGTCGCCGTCGCAGCATGTCGCAATGCGACACCATAAACTCCCATTATAGAAATTGTCCCGCGACATTTATGTTGACAACCCCCCCCCCCCCAGCTGCAATAGGGAGAGGGCTGTAGGAGGAAGGGCACACCCCTGAGTGGAGAGTTAGGCCTTATTCACACGTCCGCAATTCTGTTCCGCATTTTGCGGAACAGAATTGCGGACCCATTCGTTTCAATGGGGACAGACGATGTCCTGGCCGGGTCCGCAATTGCGGATCCGCACTTCCGGGTCCGCAATTGCGTTCCCGAAAAAAATAGAACATGTCCTATTCTTGTCCGCAATTGCGGACAAGAAAGGCATTTTCTATGAGAGTGCCGGCGATGTGCGGTCCGCAAATTGCGAGACGCACATCGCCGATGTCCGTGTTTTGTGGATCCGCAAAACACAACGGACGTGTGAATAAGGCCTAAGAGAGCTGCAACAGAAAGGACACACTCCTGAGCTGTGATAGGGCTAGAGCTACAGAAGAAATAATAGTGATAGGGAGATGGCTGCAGCAGAAAGTACATGCCTCCTGAGCTGTGATACGGCGAGAGCTGCAGTGGAAAGGACTCACCCCTGAGCTGTAATAGAGAAACATTTTGCCAAAGAGGATATTTTCAAAGTCAAAATATAAAAATCGTCTGACGTGTTGTGGATTTTTTTAGCTACATGAGGATGGGGTTTTAAAAAGCTCTTTGCTGCAGATGCAGGACATGAGGCTGATAGTCTGTAAGGCCCAGAGCAGGTCCAGCCTGGATACAGTGGGGGGTATGGCCACTTCCGGGGCTCTTCTCCCTGGGGATGACTCTTCTTAAAGGGACCAGCCCTGTGTGGAGACTTACTGGAAGCGCTTCATGGCATGCAGACTTATTGGAAATGCTAATTGGCAATTAATTTCCCTGGGGACGGCAGTAGTCAGGAGTGGAAATTGATTGATTGTCAGACACAATTTTACTCAGCTCATCATAATTACCACCTTCTCAGTGATGTGGGACCAAAGCAGACTCCTCCTGTGTTACTCATCCAGGTAAGAGAGAAGCCGCCATGTTATCATTACGTGTCGTATCCCAAAGAAGACGGGTTTGTGAAAAGTCTAAGATACTAAGGCTGGGTTCACACGAGCGTGTCCGGATTAGGTCCGGATGCGTTGCGGATGCGTTCAGTGAAAACTGTGCGATTTCACAGGCAAAGTCATTCAGTTTTGCCTGCGATTGCGTTCAGTTGTTCAGTTTTTTCCGCGCGGGTGCAATGCGTGATGTGAACGCATTGCACCCGCACTGAATCCTGACCCATTCATTTCTATGGGGCTGTGTACATGAGCGTTTTTTTTCACGCATCACTTCTGCAACGCGTGTAAATCGCAGCATGCTCTATCTTATGCGTTATAAACGCATCCGCAGCCATAGAAGTGAATGGGGCTGCGTTAAACGCATTGCATCCGCAAGCAAGTGCGGGTGCGTTGCGTTTTTCACTGATGGTTGCTAGGAGATGTTGTTTGTAAACCTTCAGTTTTTTATCACGCGCGTGAAAAACGCATCAAAACGCATCAAAACGCATTGCACCCGCGCGGAAAAAACTGAACAACTGAACGCAATCGCAGGCAAAACTGAATGGCTTTGCCTGTGAAAACGCTCAGTTTTCACTGAACGCATCCGCAACGCATCCGCAACGCATCCGGACACGCTCGTGTGAACCCAGCCTAAGGCCCCTTTCGCACGGGCGAGTTTTCTGCGCGGGTGCAATGCGTGATGTGAACGCATAGCATCCGCACTGAATCCTGACCCATTCATTTCAATGGGTCTGTGTACATGAGCGTTTTTTTTCACGCATCACTTCTGCGTTGCGTGAAAATCGCAGCATGTTCTATATTCTGCGTTTTTCACGCAGCAAGTGCGGGTGCGTTGCGTTTTTCACTGATGGTTGCTAGGAGATGTTGTTTGTAAACCTTCAGTTTTTTATCATGCGCGTGAAAAACGCATCAAAATGCATTGCACCCGCGCGGAAAAAACTGAACAACTGAACGCAATCGCAGGCAAAACTGAATGGCTTTGCCTGTGAAATCGTACATTTTTCACTGAACCCATCCGCAACGCATCCGGACCTAATCCGGACACGCTCGTGTGAAAGGGGCCTAAGTACTAGACCCCAATCTAAGAAGAAGGGGCTGACACTCACTGTGCCTCCTCAGTGGCTGCCGGGGTACAGGACAATAACACTTGGGGTACAGGATAATGACAGTGACACTTGGGGTACAGGATAATGACACTGACACTTGGGGTTCAGGATAATGACACTGACTCTTGGGGTTCAGGATAATGACACTGACTCTTGGGGTACAGGATAATGACACTGACACTTGGGGTACAGGATAATGACACTGACACTCGGGGTACAGGATAATGACACTGACACTTGGGGTACAGGATAGTGACACTGACACTTGGGGTACAGGATAATGACACTGGCACTTGGGGTACAGGATAATGACACTGACACTTGGGGTACAGGATAATGACAGTGACACTTGGGGTACAGGATAATGACACTGACACTTGGGGTTCAGGATAATGACACTGACTCTTGGGGTACAGGATAATGACACTGACACTTGGGGTACAGGATAATGACACTGACACTCGGGGTACAGGATAATGACACTGACACTTGGGGTACAGGATAGTGACACTGACACTTGGGGTACAGGATAATGACACTGGCACTTGGGGTACAGGATAATGACACTGACACTTGGGGTACAGGATAATGACACTGACACTTGGGGGACAGGATAAGGACACTGACACTCGGGGTACAGGATAATGACACTGACACTTGGGGTACAGGATAATGAAACTCTGACACTTGGGGTTCAGGATAATGACTGTGACACTTGGGTTACAGGATAATGACGCTGACACTTGGGGTACAGGATAATGACACTGACACTTGGGGTACAGGATAATGACGCTGACACTTGGGGTACAGGGTAATGACACTGACACTTGGGGTACAGGATAATGACACACTGACACTTGGGGTACAGGATAATGACACTGACACTTGGGGTACAGGATAATGACACTGACACTTGGGGTACAGGATAATGACGCTGACACTCGGGGTACAGGGTAATGACACTGACACTCGGGGTACAGGATAATGACGCTGACACTCGGGGTACAGGATAATGACACTGACACTTGGGGTACAGGATACTGACACTGACACTCGGGGTACAGGATAATGACACTGACACTCCGGGTACAGGATAATGACGCTGACACTTGGGGTACAGGATAGTGACACTGACACTTGGGGTACAGGATAATGACGCTGACACTTGGGGTACAGGATAATGACACTGACACTTGGGGTACAGGATAATGACCCACTGACACTTGGGGTACAGGATAATGACCCAGACACTTGGGGTACAGGATAATGACACTGACACTCCGGGTACAGGATACTGACACTGACACTCGGGGTACAGGATAATGACACTGACACTCCGGGTACAGGATACTGACACTGACACTTGGGGTACAGGATAATGACACTGACACTCCGGGTACAGGATAATGACGCTGACACTCGGGGTACAGGATAATGACACTGACACTCGGGGTACAGGGTAATGACACTGACACTCCGGGTACAGGATAATGACACTGACACTCGGGGTACAGGGTAATGACACTGACACTCCGGGTACAGGATAATGACGCTGACACTCGGGGTACAGGATAATGACACTGACACTCGGGGTACAGGATAATGACACTGACACTCGGGGTACAGGATGATGACGCTGACACTCGGGGTACAGAAAATGACACGCTAACACTCGGGGTACAGGATAATGACACTGACACTTGAGATACAGGACAAAAGGTGAACAGAAGAATGGAAACATTTCCTAGCCACTTAACCATACAGAAACAATGTAGCACTGCCATCTGCTGGACAGTCTGAAAAGAATCAACCCCTGTCTTGTTTTGTGTTGTTTTTTGCAGATTGTGATTTCTCGGTAGTGTCACCACCAGACAGGTCCAGTCATCTGGAGGGAAAAGATGCTGGACCCTGACACTAGACCAACACTGTATTTATTACTCAGAATAGACTTGTAGATGGAAATGAAGGAGAAGAAGGTATGGCCTCTTTCACACGGGCGTCATGTTTGACGCCCGGATAAGAGGCGGATGCGTTGCGGGAATATGCACGATTTTTTCGCGCGGGTGCAAACGTTTGTAATGCGTTTTGCACGCGCGTGTGAAAAATCGCCATGCTTGGTACCCAGACCCGAAGCCGGACTTCATCACTGAAACCCGGTTTCGGGTACAGTATTCTGGAGAATTTATTATTTTCCCTTATAACATGGTTATAAGGGAAAATAATAGCATTCTTAATAAAGAATGCATAGTAAAATGAAGAGGAAGGGGTTAAAAATAATAAAAGTTAACTTACCTTAGCCACTTGATCGCGTAGTTGCGATCTCTCCTCTCTTTTCCAGCATCAGCTAAGAACTAAAGGACCTGTGATGACGTCACATGACATGGTCCAATCTTTATTAAGAATGCTATTATTTTCCCTTATAACCATGTTATAAGGGAAAATAATAAAGATCTGGTGCCGTTGCTAAGCAACCATGCGGGAAAATCGCACTGCATCCGCACTTGCTTGCGAATGCTTGCAATTTTCCCGCAGCCCCATTCACTTCTATGGGGCCTGCGTTGCGTGAAAAACGCACAATATAGCGCATGTTGCGATTTTCACGCAACGCACAAGTGATGCGTGAAAATCACCGCTCATGTGCACAGCCCCATAGAAATGAATGGGTCCGGATTCAGTGCGGGCGCAATGCGTCCTCCTCACGCATTGCACCCGCGCGGAAAACTCGCCCGTGTGAAAGGGGCCTATTTTCTTAAAGAGATTGTCCCATCTCTGACAATGGGGGCATATCGCTAGGATATGCCCCTATTGTCTGATAGGTATGGGTCCCTGCTGGGACCCGCACCTACAACGAGAATGAAGCGGGGAGAGCTGTGGCTGGAGGACCACGTCATCGTGAGCCTGTGCCGGGACGTAGCACTGTGAGCAAGCGCCTGGCCCTGGACATAGGTGAGTATTTAGCTTTTATTTTATTTTTTTTCATTTTTTATTTTATGTGCCTACTTTGGGGGACATGTGGGGTGGGGACACACAGGAGAACACATTAAGAGACATCAAGTACATCGGGGGGAAATTACTATATTGGGGCTTCTGTATGGGGGCAAATTACTGTGTGGAGGAAAATTATTATGGAAGGATTACTATTTGGGGGCTGTGTGGGGCCAAATTATTTTGGGAGAGTCTACTGGGAGGGGCAAATTACTATATAGGGCAGTGTGTGGGCAAATTACTGTGTGGGGGCAGTGTGGAGGAAATTACTGTGTGGGGGCAGTGTGGAGGAAATTAATGTGTGGGGGCAGTGTGGAGGAAATTACTGTGTGGGGGCAGTGTGGAGGAAATTAATGTGTGGGGGCAGTGTGGAGAAATTAATGTGTGGGGGCAGTGGGGGAATTACTATGTGAGGGAAATTACTGTGTGGGAAACTACTGTGTGGGGAAACTACTGTGTGGGGGCAGTGTGGGGGGACACTACTGTGTGAGGGCAGTGGGGGGAACTACTGTGTGAGGGCAGTGTGGGGAAACTACTGTGTGGGGAAATTACTGTGTGGGGTAACACTACTGTGTGGGGGAAATTACTGTGCGGGGGCAGTGTGGGGGAAATTACTGTGCGGGGGCAGTGTGGGGGAAAATACTGTGCGGGGGCAGTGTGGGGAAATTACTGTGGGGGGCAGTGTGGGGAAACTACAGTGTGGGGGCAGTGTGGGAAACTACTGTGTGGGGGCAGTGTGGGGAAACTACTGTGTGAGGGCAGTGTGGGGAAACTACTGTGTGAGGGGCAGTGTGGGGAAATTACTGTGTGAGGGCAGTGTGGGAAACTACTGTGTGAGGGCAGTGTGGGGAAACTACTGTGTGAGGGCAGTGTGGGGGAAATTACTGTGTGAGGGCAGTGTGGGGAAACTACTGTGTGAGGGCAGTGTGGGGGAAACTACTGTGTGAGGGCAGTGTGGGGGAAACTACTGTGTGAGGGCAGTGTGGGGAAACTACTGTGTGAGGGCAGTGTGGGGAAACTACTGTGTGAGGGCAGTGTGGGGGAAACTACTGTGTGAGGGCAGTGTGGGGAAACTACTGTGTGAGGGCAGTGTGGGAAACTACTGTGTGAGGGCAGTGTGGGGGAAACTACTGTGTGAGGAGCAGTGTGGGGGAAACTACTGTGTGAGGGGCAGTGTGGAAACTACTGTGTGAGGGCAGTGTGGGGGAAATTACTGTGTGAGGGCAGTGTGGAAACTACTGTGTGGGGGCAGTGTGGAAACTACTGTGTGAGGGCAGTGTGGGAAATTACTGTGTGGGGGCAGTGTGGGAAACTACTGTGTGAGGGCAGTGTGGAAATTACTGTGTGGGGGCAGTGTGGGGAAATTACTGTGTGGGGCAGTGTGGGAAACTACTGTGTGGGGGGAATTACTGTGTGGGGCAGTGTGGGAAATTACTGTGTGGGGGCAGTGTGGGGAAACTACTGTGTGGGGGCAGTGTGGGGAAACTACTGTGTGAGGGCAGTGTGGGAAACTACTGTGTGAGGGCAGTGTGGGGGAAACTACTGTGTGGGAGGGAAATTACTGTGTGGGGGCAGTGTGGGGAGACTAGTGTGGGGAAACTACTGTGTGGGGAAATTACTGTGTGGGGTAGCACTACTGTGTGGGGAAATTACTGTGTGGGGGCAGTGTGGGAAACTACTGTGCGAGGGCAGTGTGGGGAAATTACTGTGTGGGGGCAGTGTGGGAAATTACTGTGTGGGGAAATTACTGTGCGAGGGCAGTGTGGGGAAACTACTGTGTGAGGGGCAGTGTGGGGGAAACTACTGTGTGAGGGCAGTGTGGGGAAACTACTGTGTGAGGGCAGTGTGGGAGAAACTACTGTGTGAGGGGCAGTGTGGGGAAACTACTGTGTGAGGGGCAGTGTGGGGAAACTACTGTGTGAGGGCAGTGTGGGGAAACTACTGTGTGAGGGCAGTGTGGGGAAACTACTGTGTGAGGGCAGTGTGGGGAAACTACTGTGTGAGGGCAGTGTGGGGAAACTACTGTGTGAGGGCAGTGTGGGGAAACTACTGTGTGAGGGCAGTGTGGGGGAAACTACTGTGTGAGGGCATGTGTGAGGGCAGTGTGGGGGGGAAACTACTGTGTGAGGGCAGTGTGGGGGGAAATTACTGTGTGGGGGGGAAATTACTGTGTGGGGGGAAATTACTGTGTGGGGGCAGTGTGGGGGGAAACTACTGTGTGAGGGCAGTGTGGGGGGAAATTACTATGAGGGGCAAATTATTGTGTGGGGGCAGTGGGGGGGGGGGAATTACTATGTGAGGGAAATTACTGTGTGGGGGAAACAACTGTGTGGGGGCAGTGTGGGGGGAAACTACTGTGTGAGGGCAGTGGGGGGAAAACTACTGTGTGAGGGCAGTGTGGGGAAACTACTGTGTGTGGGGAAATTACTGTGTGGGGGCAGTGGCGGGGGGAAACTACTGTGTGGGGTAATTCTACTGTGTGGGGACAGTGTGGAGGAAATTACTGTGCGGTGGCAGTGTGGGGAAATTACTGTGTGGGGGCAGTGTGGAAATTACTGTGTGGGGGGGCAGTGTGGGGGAAACTACTGTGTGGGGGCAGTGTGGGAAATTACTGTGGGGGCAGTGTGGGGAAACTACTGTGTGGGGGCAGTGTGGGGAAATTACTATGTGAGTGGCAGTGTGTGGGAAATTACTGTGTGGGGGCAGTGTGGGAAACTACTGTGTGAGGGCAGTGTGGGGGAAATTACTGTGTGGGGGCAGTGTGAAGTACTGTGGGAGGACAGTATGGGGGAAATTACTATGTGGGGGCAGTGTGGGGAAATTACTATGTGGGGGCAGTGTGGGGGAAATTACTATGTGGGGCAGTGTGGGGGAAATTACTATATGGGGGCAGTGTGGGGGAAATTATTATGTGGGGCAATGTGGGGGAAATTACTGTGTGGGGGCAGTGTATGGGAAATTACTATTTGGGGGAAATTACAATGTGGGGATTACTATGTGGGGGCAGTGTGGGGGACACTACTGTGTGGGGGACATTACTCTGTGGGGGGACACTACTGTATGGGGGCAGTGTGGGGGAAACTACTTTGTGCTGCAAATTACTATATGGGGGCAGTGTGGGGGGCGTTTCTATTGGGGAAGCACTGTAAGGTCAATTCTATTATTTTTGGGGACACTATACAAGGATTATTTCCTGGAGGACAATGTAAGGTGTTATTATTATTGGGGGCACTCTAGGGGACATTATAGGTGCTGTAGACACTATAGGGACATTTGGGGTAATTTATCAAACCGGTGTAAAGTAAAACTGGGTTAGTTGCCGATAGCAGCCAATCAGGTTCCACCATTCATTTTTGACAGCTCTATTGGAAATCCAATTCTGCTTTACACCAGTTTGATAACTGACCCCCATTATATCTATTAGGGTCACTATTTTTCTCAGCAGTATGGTACCTGGGACATTGGAGAGCACCACGGGCACAGTATTGGGGGTGGCAGCAGGATGACACTGTGGGGACACCAGGATAAGGAGGTTGATGGAAAAATTGAGAAATCTAACGTGTCTGTATTACAAACGCTGTTCAAACGAGATGTGGCTGAAATAATTTGTCATGGCGGTCTAACAGAGGAAAGAGAAGGTCTACATGACAGGAGATGTCCCTGGATGTAAGAGGTATGTGGTGCTGTATTCTGCTCCAAGTCTTTTTTATTATAATTATATGTATTTTAAATTTGGCAACCAAATCTGTCAGTTAGTTTATGAGCCAATTTGGGGTATTTTTAGTCTGGAGATGTCATATGGCCTAGGAAGAGACTGTGACGCTCACGAAGCACCGCAGCCTCTTCATACAAAAAAAAAAACGAAACTAAAATTGAGGGAGGGGCCCAAGTTGGGTAGGCAGCCCCGGGCCTATCATGCACTTAATCCTCCCCAACCCGCCCCTATCAGACAATGGGGGCACATCCTAGCGATATGCCCCCATTGTCTGAGATGAGAAAACCCCTTTAAATCTTTTGGTTTAAAAGTATTCAGTAAATCAAATTTGTGTAATGAGATATTTCCCTCCATGAGGATTAAGGCATTGCACCACAATGGGGGATTATAGTAGGGGTGTTGGTAGCCCCGGACCGACGTTTCTGTGAGGCCCATCGTCCCCAAAACTCTCATTATAAGGAGGGAAAGTGTGATGCTTGTAGGTGAAAGGACCTATGATGACATCATCGCCATGTGACCAGTAAGATATGGATGTTACTGGTCACATAGCAATGACATCATCGCAGGTCCTTTCTCCTCCAGGAGTGTTGCTGCAGGAGAAATTTGCCATCGTTTTCTGTGAAGATTAGATCAGGAAAAGGTGACAGAGCATGTTAGGGTACTTTCACACTAGCGTTATTCTTTTCCGGCATTGAGTTCCGTCCTAGGGGCTCAATACCGGAAAAGAACTGATCAGGATTATCCCCATGCATTCTGAATGGAGAGAATCCGTTCAGGATGTCTTCAGTTCAGTCACTGGACGTTTTCTGGACGGAGAAAATACCGCAGCCTGCTGCGCTATTATCTCCGTCCAAAATTCCGGAACTCTTGCCGGAATGCCAGATTCGGCATTAATTTACATTGAAATGTATTAGTGACGGATCCGCAGACCTTTAAAAGTGTAAAAAAATAAATAACAGATCAACCGGATGACAACCGGAGAGACGGATCCGTTATTGCAATGCATTTGTGAGACAGATCCGGATCCGTCTACAAATGCTGTCTGTTCTCTATCTGCATACAGATTGCCGGATCCAGCAGGCAGTTCCAGTGACGGAACTGCCTGCCGGATCCTCACTACTAGAGTTGAGCGAATTTGTATTTTAAGTTCGGCGTCCAAAGTTCGGGTTTTGGTTATCTTAGAATCCCGTTATGGATTCGCTACCACAGATCATAACGGAATTTGGAATCCAAATTCGCGCAACCGTCCTTCACTGCTCTACTTCCTTCTTCTCCTCCACACAGAGCACAGGAGCTCAGCCCCTCAAGTCACATGATCATTATACCAGGCCCTTTACCACCTCTTATCCAATCCAGTACTGAGCCACGCCCCCTGCACTGATCACATGACAAGGACGTTACCCCAGGTCCTTAGTGTTGTCCAAGGTTCGGGTTCATCAAAGAATCCCCATTATGGTCCATGGTAACGGAATCCATAACGGGATTCTTCGATAACCTGAACTTTGGACGCTGAACTTAAAATACAAGTTCGCTCAACTGTACTCATAACGCAAGTGTGAAAGTACCCTTATACTATATACTGCATATGGTGGAGTGTTATACTGCATACTGTGGGGTACTATATACTGTAGGGTACTATATACTGTGGGCTGTTATACTGTATACTGTGGGGTACTGTATACTGTGGGCTGTTATACTGTATACTGCAGGGTACTGTATGCTGTCTACTGTGGGGTGTTATACTATATATTGTGGGGGTGTAATCATATATACTGTATATTGTGGACTATAATAGTGTATACTGTAGGGTGTTATAGTATATACTGTATATTGTGAGGTGTTATACTGTATACAGTGGGGTGGTATACTATATGCTGTATACTGTGGGGTGTTATACTATATACTGTTTTTTTTTAGTACATACTGTATACTGTGAAGTGTTATACTGTATACTGTGGGATAGTATACTATATGTGGTATACTGTGGGGTGTTATGGTATATACTGTATACTGTGGGATGTTATAGTATATACTGTGGAGTTTTATACTGTGGGATGTTAAAGTATATAATGTGAAGTGTTATACTGTATAGTGTCGGGTAGTATACTATATGTTGTATACTGTGGAGTGTTATACTGTATACTGTGAGTTGTTATACTATATACTGCATACTGTGGGGTGTTGTATACTATATACTATGAGGGGCTGGTGGGTGTTACACTATATACAATATACTGGTCCCCGTGCCTATTATACCCTAAATCTACCCTTGGCACCACTGTACGACCTTACAATAACCCTCCTTCACCAGAGGCATAATGTAAAGCTCCTTGAAGCTATTGTTGTCTTCGTATGTGACTTTAGAACCCCTGCCCGAGGGAAACCAGAACCTCTGCACCCCCTATAGCGACACCCCTGCCCTTTATTAACTGGCTGTCGGACTATGACTGCAGGGATTTGGGATACCAAAAGCCCAACTCTCTGCGAATCACTGTAAAATCATCACCATAGTTGACTGTTATCCCTTATGGGGGTCGTCCAGACGGTAAATGTTTTATTTTTTGGGTCAGAATGGCATAAAGTAATGAAAAAGAAACTCACCTCACCAATCTGCTGCTATGACTGCTCTGACGCTTCCCAGTCTCTGCTTTCATTAAGTCAATCACTTGCCGAGGTCGGTCACTGACCATGCTAAACTGCTGACAGCACAGATAGGGGCTAAAGAGAACAGTATAAACATAGCTTTTGTGGAGCTTTTATGTTAAGGAGTAGTAAAGTTTTATTCCGCCAGGTTCTGTTCCTGGCAAGTACCCCGGAGGCGGAGATTTACCATGAAGTGCCCTCTGCATTTAGCCTATCAACAGACCATCGCCTCCAGGAGCTGGCTGTCAAATTTTAGAATGGGGGGCAGACAAGTAGCAAACCTTCCAGGATGACCAAGAAGGTTCAAAAACAAGGAGGGTCAAAACCAGGAAAAGACATACACAGTAAATGTAGAGCACAATTAGTAGGAGAGCCGGCCCAGTTACCAGGAGACTCAATATAGACAGGAACGGCAGGCAAAAGAGTAAATCCAAAAAACAAAAAGTCAGATATCCAGAAATGTCAGCATGGAGCCACACAGTATAGAGCCTAGAATACTAACTACAAGTTCAGGCATGATTGATAGGAAACAGCTGTCTCAAAACCCCCTCTTAGATCTGGGATTGGACACAGAGTCAGAAACTTGATTTGCTCGGTTTCCAGTCACTCTGACAAGTACAGCAGTCGGGACCTGTCTACTCAGCACAGCAACCCTACCAGTACAGCAACGTGAACTCCTGAAAATCCCCCATAATGAGAAAGTTAAAACAGAATGTTTGAAATCTTTCGTACTTTATTGAAAATGAAAAACGAAACTCTTGCATTGACATAAGTATTCAGACCCGTTATCAGGACTGCCCCTTTGGCAGTGATTACAGCCTCCAGTCTTCTTGGGGATGATGCCACAAGGTTTTCACACCTAGATTTGGGGATTTTCGACTATTCTTATCAGCAGATCTTCTCGAACTGTGTCCGGTAGGATGGGGGCCGTCGGTAGACAGCCATTTTCAGGACTCTCCAGAGATGTTCCATTGGGTTCAAGTCAGGGCTCTGGTTGGGCAACTCAAGGACATTCACAGAGTTGTCCCTAAGCTGCTCCTGTGTTGTCTTGGCCGTGTGCTTAGGGTCATTACCCTGTTGGAAGGTGAACCTTCAGCCCAGTTTGAGGTCCAGAGCTCTGGATCAGGTTTTTATTGAAAATATCTCTGTAGTTTGCTCCATTCAGCATTCCTTTAAACCTGATCAGTCTCCCTGTCCCTCCCCAGCATGATGCTGCCACCACCATGCTTCACTGTAGGGTTGGTATTGGGCAGGTGATGAGCAGTGGTTGGTTTTCTCCTATGTCTGTTAGAATTGAGGCCGAAAAGTTCATTCTTGGTTTCATCAGACCAAATAATTTTATTTCTTATAGTCTAAGTCCTTTAGGTGCTTTTTTACATACTACAGATGGCTTTCATGTGTCTTTTACTGAGAAGCTTCTTTCTGGCCACTCTACCATAAAGCCCAGATTGGTGGAGTGCTGCAGTGATGGTTGACCTTCTGGAAGTTTCTCTGATCGGCATACAGGATGTTGGTGCTCAGCCAGAGTGACCATTGGGTTCTTGGTCACCTCTATTACCAAGGCCCTTTTTCCCTGATTACAGGTACATCTCAATAAATTAGAATATCATTGAAAAGTTAATATATTTCAGTAATTCAATTCAAAAAGTGAAACTCATATATTTTATGGATTCATTACACACAGAGTGATCTATTTCAAGTGTTTATTTATTTTAACGTTGATGATTCTGGCTTACAGCTAATGAAACCCCAAAAGTCAGGATCTCAGAAAATTAGAATATGGTGAAGAAGTTCAATCTTGTAGACTCATTGTGTCACACTATAATCAGCTAATCAGAAACAGAAAACACCTGCAAAGACTTCATTAGTCTTTAAATGGTCCCTCAGTATGGTTCAGTAGTCTGCACAATCATGGGGAAGACTGCTGACTTGGCAGTTGTCCAGAAGACAGTCAATGATACCCTCCGCAAGGAGGGGAAGCCACAAATGGTCATTGCTAAAGAAGCTGGCTGTTCAGAGAGTGTTGTATCCAAGAACATTAATGGAAAGTTGAGTGGAAGGAAAAAGTGCGGTAAAAAAAGGTGCACAAGCAAGAGGGATAACCACAGCCTTGAAAGGATTGTCAAGAAGAGTCCATTAAATAATTTGGGAGAGATACACAAGGAGTGGACTGCGGCTTCTAGATCCACCATACACAGACATATCCAGGACATGGGCTAAATGTCACATTCCTTGTGTCGAGCCACTCATGACCCAGAGACAACATAGGAAGTGTCTTACCTGGACTAAGGAGTACAAGGACTGGACTGTAGCTCGGTGGTCCAAAGTCATGTTTTCAGATGAAAGTAAATTTTGCATTTTAATTGGAAATCAAGATCCCAGAGTTTGGAGGAAGAGTGGGGAGGCTCACAATCCAAGCTGCTTGGGGTCCAGTGTGGTTTCCACAGTCAGTGATGGTTTGGGAGCCATGCCATCTGCTGGTGTTGGTCCACTGTGTTATATCAAGTCCAAAGTCAGTGCAGCCATCTACCAGGACAATGTAGAGCTCTTTATGCTTCCCTCTGCTGATGAGCCTCTGGATAGGTCATCAGTATCTGATCGGTGGGGGTCCGACACCCGGGCCCCCACCGATCAGCTGTTTGATAAGGCACCGGCGCTCCTGTGAGCTCACCAAGTACAGCACCATACATTAGATAGCGGCTGTGCTTGTTAACATGCTCAGCCCTATTCACTTGAATGAGGATGAGCTGCTCTTAGGCGACATGACCAATGCAGGTGAAGTCACTGGCCTAGGGAAAGCAGAGAGAAGGCCGCGGCACTCACAGGAGATACTGATGACCTATCCTGAGAATAGGTCATCAGTAGTAAAATGGCAGAAAACCCCTTTAATACAAGGCACTTACTAATGTATTGTGATTGTCCATATTGCCTCCTTTGATGGCTGGATTCATTTTTCCATCACATTATACACTACTACGACAACAGATGCAGCTCAGATACGGACTGGAGCTGCTACTCATGAGTGCCTATACATTGTCCCACGGTTCCGGCCACCAAAGAGGCCAACACTTTTTTCTATAGTATGTAAGCACGGCCACTGCTGCTGGATTGCAGAGTGGTCAGAACCATTTATAGTGCGATGGATAAATGAATGAAGCCAGCAAAGGAGGCAATAAGGACAACCACAATTGTGTAAGGATATGCTTATATAAAATGAAGATAATGTCTGGGTTATAATTTAATGTACGGTATTGATTGAACTATATCAGATTTGTAGGATCATTTGTTATAGCAGATGAAAATATTTGTAATTAATATTCTTGGGGTCGATTGTTGTAGAGAAGTCCTGTCTATTGCTCATCCGAATGTCTAGAGAAGTGTTTACAGTAACTTACAGTTCTAAGACATCCTGAGGGCAGATGGACTCTCCCATTCAAATACTAATACTAGATTGGATGACCATTGATCGTCAGTGATCTAGTCAGTGTGATCTCATCACAATGTGCAAATGACGGGAGAACAGAGTCGTCATAATATGCAAGTTGGGGGAAATATGCTTAGGCATAGAGACAGGTCTTGGGAGCCTTCCTGGGAAGAAGGTGGCTTGTGAGCAGTGTGGCCAAAAGGAACCGTATTCTGGTAGCTATGTGAATGATTCTTCATTACCGATTGGTTATTATGCCTTGTTTTTAGGTGGTGTAATATTGTTTTGCTAACTGTTTTTTGTTTTTGCGATTTGTGTCCAGGATTCTTTAGGCCAGGATTCTGTGAAAATGTATTGTGATTTAATGGTGTCTCTTTCCTACATATATAGGTGTGTTATGGTTTGTTACATATCTGTTTTATTGCCTAAAGTAGTTTTCCTTTATGTTATGGTAATTGGTTTATTTGTGTCTTATCAATATTAATGCTGCACAATTGACTCGGTATATAATATATTTTTTTCTTTGGTGTGCTTTCTTTGCCGACGTCCCCTAGAGCTTACATAGGAATATTTTTATTGCTCAATATTATAATCATCTTATTTAATATTAATATTGTCGATAATCATATTCCTTCCAATTGTAACGTGAATTCAAAAGATTAGAGAATGAATAAGCTTATGCAGGCTAAGTGAATAAATATATTTACTAAAAAGTAAATACATCACTAGCCTAAATATTTAACATGCAATATGGGGTGAGACTCCGTCGGTCATGCTATAACACATGGCTGTATACCACGTTATACCAATGACCAATACCCGGGTGTACAAGAGATAGGGCAATCAATACCTACATCCTACCTAGGATCAAGTTCCAGCTGGAGTCCCCCAAAGGTATGTGTGCAAACCAGACTTATTCCCATCAGCCCCTCCTCCCGTACGCATCACGCATATCTCTGAGATCACTGGCATTTCTATAACCCACTACATTACAAGGGAAACTTTATTATACAGATTATTAAAAGTATTATAAAAGAGAATTAAAGGGGACAGAACCAATCAGTACTTAAAATATTCTTACAATATATTAATAACTGCCTTGTATTAACTTTCCCTACATGATAAATTGATAACATTTTACTTTTTAATAAGTTTACAAAAATTTTCTTGGGGTATTTTGTTTACAACCATTTTCTTGGGGTATTGAGTGCAAAATGATAGGGCAAATTTGTTTTTTATTTTAGCACAAGGCTACAACATAACAAAATGTGAAAAAGTGAAAGGTTCTGAAGACTTTCGGAATGCACCTTATGTACCATAAGAACCAACTGGGAATAGACTCAGAAGTGAATATGGTAAAAATTTGTGTACAGAACACAAAATGGAGCTGTCTGTCTGTAGGCTGATAAATGTCTAATCGCTGGGTGTCCGACCACTGATCTCTACAAAGGGAGTCCCGAACAGTTCATTGCAGTGAGTTTGAATGGAGCATTGTACTTTATTGTACCATCAAGGGTCGGTGCAGTACCTTAATGATCCAAGGTCATACCCCCGCCAAACACTAGCCAATGAACTGTAAGTTTTGCTTGCCTGCATCCCGCCCCTGCAGAGTAAGAAAGTTAATACAGCTAATATAGCCAAAAAGGTACAGAATAAAGGTAAGTGGGACACAAGGTTAGCGGGGCACAGCTTTATTGATTAAAAAAATACACAAAAGTAAATAAATAAAAAAAAAATTACAATAGTTCACAAACTAACCTCCACAGTGCCGACAGTGAACCAAAGCGGCCAGCCAGGAACTGACAAGGTTAAATTGACCATAAATTTTCTTGCATAGAAATAGTGGAGCCCCTATAGACAATATATTTATATATTTATATAGATCTATATATATAGTGCGTCCAGATAAATATACTCCATATGTATAGACGTAAGTTTCTATATGTAGATAAGACAAGGCATGGCAGGACATCACCGGACATGGCGCAGGCTCATGATGACATCATAGGCTGGGAGGTGATGTCATTGGTCGGAAGGTTTGAGCACAGAATGAGGTCTCGGGAAGGGGTAATGGTGGTGGCAGTGATGTCATGCAGGGGGCATGGCAGGAACCTGCAGTTCATTACTCGTTAACCCTCCCTTTAAGGGGCCTGGTCACCAACAAGGACTGGAGTAAACCATTTTGTAGGGTAAGGTCGCCACCTGTTTCTGGCAAACAAAATGGTTGACTCCTATGTTTGTCGGGAACAGGTCCATGGTCAGACCTGCTGAGTGTCACTCTACCATCTCTTTAGTTTCTAGCGCTAAGTGTGTGTGTATGTGCAGTAACTTTTTTTTTCCCCAACTAAATAACGATTAAGGCACAGCACAAACACACGGATACACAGACACACACACAGACACACACATACACGCCTGTGCAGCCCCCGCCTCTCGCAGAGTCTGTAGGGGGCAATAAGGCTCATTTCAAGAATCCAGTGTGGGGCAGATAGAACACTTGACCCCTAGTCATTGCTCTCTCCTGAATATACAGGGGCTAAATTCATATCTGTTCACCCTTACAAAGACAAGAAACCGCATTCCTTAGGAGCGGCGCTGACTTGTGACTGTAGTTGCGGCCGTCTGGGGGCTTGGAGATTTTGTAGTTGGGCTCTGGGCATCGCTCTCAGCGCCACTAATCTTAATTGTTACTGGTGGCTCCTTGGGTTGACCTTCTGTCATCTTAGTAGAAACTGTGAACACCTTACTCTGCTTTTGGTCAGTATCAGAACTGCCCGTAACGGTTTTGGTCATCTGGTCACCTACCCCGGTCAGGGGTTTATGACATGATAGTACAGGAGGAACCTTGACTTGGGTGTTGTCCACCATGCTTACCCTATCAAAGCTTGGAGAGATGGTGGTCTTCTTAGACTGATCACTCAGAATCTTACTGATGCTACTATCAGAAGCAGCTGTGGTCAACTTTGTCCGGGTAATTGTTTCTTCACTAGTTTTCGGAGTACTCGATAGCTTGGTTGTCCCCCTTGTCTTGTCATATTCTGTTCCTGAAGGCTTACTAATAACTGGGGTGTTATCAGTAGAGCTGGTCTGCACAACTTCAGTGCAACTGACCTTATTAATAGCTATGGGCACCTTGGTCTTGTCACTTTCTGGTGCACTAGTCGTGCCTGTGGTATTGTTTGCTTGGCTCTTCTCGGTTGCACTTAGAGTAGGCTGAGTAGTTTGGGTGGACACCACCTTATCTTCTCCTACAGTCACCTTAACAGCAGGGAGAATGTTGGTCACCTTCGTTTGACTCACTTCTTTTCCACCCAGTGTAATGTTATTGGTCACTGTGGTAGTCCCTCTTATTTGTTCATTTTCAGCTTTGGTTATCTGGATACTTATGGGAGAAACAGCTGGTGGACCCGGCAGAAGCAATGGAGGAATCTCAGTTGTAGGCCCAATTCCCTTCACATTTTCTGGGGTGGGGATAGCTGGAGAGGCTTTTGTAGAGTCACTGGTCTTGGAGGTTTGTGTTGGACCAGGCTTTGAACCATTTGTGCTGGAGGTGGAGACCTTTAGATCATCTCTTAATCTAACAGGGTGAGAGGAGGCGGACTGGAATGTTTCAGTTTGTTTTCCAGTGGATCGAGATTGAGATGGATATTTTTGAATGTCAGCCATTGGCTTCTCATCTTTAATATTGCAGGACGGATCACATTTTATATTGTTGGGGTCTGGATGCTTTATTTCAGCTTGTTGAGATGAAGTGCTTGACATTTTAGGAGTAGACGACTTTACAGAAGAAGCTTCATGGTCTTTATTAATTACTGGGTGCTTGATGTCGGGCTGTACATGCGGGAAGCAGATGGGTGCACTCTTCATTTGGTTGAAATCAGCACTTTTGGGTCTGACAGAATGTGAACAGTCTGTGAGATTGGAAGGCACGCCTTTCGTGGTGGCATGAAGTGTGCTTTTACCCACAGTGGTCAATTCTTCCACCACTTCTAGATACCACCGTTCTCTTGTGGTTCTACAATCTTCTTCATCCTCCTCTCCCTTTTCTCCTTTTTTCCCTTCTCCTTCTCCTATACCTTCTTCCCCTTCACCTCTTCTGCCCTCGTGTTCCTGCACAGGACTTAGAGTTTTCACCTGGCATCTCCCCACCATGGCATGGGAAGGGTCACCCTGTGTTGGAAGGGCAGATGTTGCAGTAGATGGAGGCTCTTGTGGTGAAAACGTAGCAGGACTTCGGACTACTGCACCTATTTTTCCCACTACTTGGACTTTACCCTCAGTACCTTTGTGTCCCTCTGTCTGTAATATTCCTGTTGCCAAGTCACCTTCCAGTCTCTCTAAACTATCTACCAAGAGATCTCCTGCACATAAGCTCCGTGGGGATTCCTGTCTGCCTACTCTTCTAACTGCTTGAGATCTACTTCCAAGGTTCTCTCCTAGTTCTCCATCTGGAGTTCCACCACCACCTCCTGGCTCCTGTTTTCTAGGTGCTCCTCCACTCCCCCCTCCTCCCAACTTCTCTGCAGACTGCACTCTCTTTAGGAGAGGGGAACGTGGAGGTTCTGCACTCTTAGGACGTGGACGGGAGACAGGAGGGGAAGGATGTAACTTTGGAGGGAAGCTCTGTGTGGTCAGGCTGCTTCCTACACTGTGACTCTGAAGCAGAGGAGGGGAGGCAGCAGTAGTAGGTGATGGAGTATGAGCCAGAGGAGAAAGCGGCATATTACCAGCAGACTTGCAACGTGCAGAACGGTATTGGCGGTGAAGTTTTGGGGACAGGCCATGTAGCGTACTGGGACGAATGTGGGGAGAGGGTGGTGCTGCAGAGGATGTGGAGGAGGATGTAGAGGCACAAGATGTTGAGGAAGATGGTGGAGGAGGGGCAGGGGAATTGGGAGTGCTGGAAGAAGGGGAACTGCCTTGTGACGAGGCACCTATTAGAAAACAAGAAAATAAAGAGAATTAGTACTGGTTCCCAAAATAATTGTAGAGGCCCTTTCAAAGTGATAAGTGGAAATCTAATCCCCTAATATCTTTCTCTAGTATATAGTACAGATGACCTTAACCCATTTCGAGAGCATCAACCCTACCTAGATATGCAGAATCCATTGATCGATAGCTGTGAGTTGGAGAACGGGCAGAGAGGCTGTGAGTAGGAGATCCTGGCAGACTGTCACTAGAGGACAGAGAGCGGCTGAGAGAAGACAGAGAGCGGCTGGTATGCAGCAGATTGGACTGCTTGGTGATCTTACGAAAAAGAGAACTGCGCTTCTTGCTGTTAAGAGACAGGACAGAAAGAAGAAGGAATGGAAAAAAGAGAAGAAATTCTAGATGACCTTCTACCCAATATCTGACACTACATTATTAGACACCACCAAGTTGATTCCTGGTGACTATAGAGAGTTTTCTTCAAAACCTATGGGCCTCAAAGGCTTGTTCATAGTTTCTGTCACTGTGGTTGTCCACCCCATGCACCATTGAGCTGCAGTTTTTCGCCAGCTCCTCATATATTTTCTTTCTGGATCTATAAACTTCTTTAGCTCACTGTGCATACCCACAAACAATGCACCTCACATCTCTTACCTCTCTTGCCCTTCTCTTCCTATACTCCTCTTGCTTCTCCGGGCCATCTTGGACCTGTAGCTGCTCCTCCTGGCGGGACCGGTCCTGATTGATGTGTTCTCAAAAGGTGTTGTCGTGACCAGCACCTTGTTACCACTCTACGGGAAGGAAATTATGGGCTATCAGTGCACGTCGGGATCAACAGAACTACTGAAGGATGATGTTTTTGACTTTTTCCCAAAGTCCCTAC
This sequence comes from Bufotes viridis, assembly GCA_033119425.1. NCBI lineage: Eukaryota > Metazoa > Chordata > Amphibia > Anura > Bufonidae > Bufotes > Bufotes viridis. The sequence goes on from CM065590.1 coordinate 37,923,711, forward strand.
CTTCAGGATCAGCTCAACCACCTCTGTGTGTACCAAACCATGCACAGGTTCTCCATTGACATGAGTAATAAGGTCACCAGCACACAGCCCTGCCTCATGAGCAGGACCTCCATCCTCAACATGCTGGAAAGAAGACAAGGTAGGTGTGTTATTTCCTGAGAAGACGAGGATGAATTAGATTCAATGATTTGCATCTGAGATTTCATTTGGTTTTTACAGAAGAGGCCTTAAGAAATGCCCTCCAGGTCTGCCTTGTATGTAAGTCTATAAGGCTATAATCATCAACTTAGCTCTGGAATAATCCTTTGGCACTCGTTGTGCTTAAAACTCAATGATTCCTTTATTTAGACACTCATTAAAAACATCCAACAGGTATGTCAGTAGATAGACATACTATGTGCGTCAGAGTTTATCCTGGGTGCACCCTTTAATATACCACCATCTATACGTCATTTCTCATGTGAACGAAGCCCAAATTCACAGGTTAACCCCATTCCCCATGAGCACTTTATACCACATCATAAAAACAAATCCCCAAAAATAATGCGATCAGTAGCTACTACCCAGTATGCCCAGACTCACCCAAACTATATGCTGAACGCTGTATACGTCACTCTCTCCCATGTAGACTCGAATGGCCCTCAGGGTGAAGCCATACTTCTTTCCGGATCGCTGGATGGAGATGGGGGAGCGGAGACTACTGACTGCGGGGGTGTAGTCGCGGCTGGGAGAGGAGTCTCGTGAGGATGGATTGGATGAGAGGGAGCGCGGAGACATAGGACTGACCAGGGGTGAACTGCTGTGCTGTTCAACTGTGGCGGAGGAAGACATGACAAAACGAATGAGGCATTAAATATGGTAACAATATTCTGAGGTCCTCGTGTGACCCAGTGATGTGGGTAACAGGTCAACGCCGTAGCCAGTGATTGGCTGCAGCAGTCACATGACGCCCATGAACAGGATGTTGATACCCAGAAACCCAGGACCTGCGGAGGTGGCTGAGGAGAAATGCAGCTGGAATACAGAGGTTGGGACCAGGTAAGTATGAACCCCACCACAGATCCAGCCACTCTGAAGAGGTCTGTCTAGTGTTGGATAACCCCTTTGAAGGGGTTGTCCATCGTGGCAATCACTATTAGTAAGAAGGGTCTGAAGACAATAAGCTGATCGTGAGCGATCATTTCTAATGAGTGAGTGAGCCAGTAGCAAGTGCTCAATTCCCTGCAGTGCCACCACAGGGGACATGAGGTATTACATGGTGCCCAATGCAATGTATGAACAAACTGAGTCCTCCAACTACATTCTGGCTAAATAAGGGACCTCCTTTAGTAATTCAGAGTTCCCCTATAGGGTTATAAAAATGAGGTCAACACTCAAGGTTTTCCCACCATGTCAATATGGACTAACAATGTTACATGGGTTGAAAATCTTTCCAGGCGAGTACCTGTTGTAAGAAGAGTCACCTTCTCTGCTTCAGGTGGCCATAGACATTAGCCATCAACAGTCGGTCTATGGACCCAACACTTTAGTCCTCCTACATCTCCCATCAGTGGATGTTGGAGGAGGTCTTTAACTAAAGAAGTCCAAATCCTTTATCCTTCTCTGCATGATGGAGCCCGAAATAAGTCGCAGTAGTAGCCACGACGCTCACCTGTAGGAATCATGACAGACAGTGCGGTGGTGGAGGCCGACTTGATCACCTTTCCTCCAGTTCTCCTCCGTTCGCTGTCCCCGGAAAGGTGCTGGTGACGAGCTCTGCGCAGGACAAGGTCATTGGTGGCGCGGGGAGAGGAGTCTGCATCCACTTGTGTTTGTGATTCTGAAGATTTGTCTACATGGGAAAGAGATAGACGAATTACATCTCGTAACCCCCTACTGTCATGTCTCCCATCCGATTAGATGGGTTGGGGGGGGGGGGGCTCGGGGGAATCGCTCACCTCCTTCTAGCTCTCCCAGGGGGATCTTACTCTGACCAAAGTGAGTCCCGCTGCTGCTTTTTACTCTGCTCTCTCCTTCTCCTTCTAGAGGAGCCACAAACCGAGCCGTATCCACCAAAGCAGAGAAGCGGCGCCTGGCTGCTAATGGGGGGCTAGAGTCAGCGTCCGCAGCATCTGAGAAATGCTTCCTGCAATACAGATGTTCAATACATATGTAGCTTAACTCGTAACCCGCAGCAAAAAGCAGTTCCCTGCCCGGTATCTAGTTACCCAAGAAAAGGGAGATTGGAGCCCTCTATCACTTCTGTACATGAATTGCTGCATTCAGATGCTTAAAGGGGTTTTCCAGGATTAGAATATATCTGATTTGTGGGGGGTCCGACTCCTGCTACAGCGCTGACCAGCTGTAGGAAGAGGCCACGGCACTCTGGTGTTCGCTGAGGCCTCTTCCCATGCCAGTGACGCCATGTTCATCGGTCACATGGCCTGGGCGCAGCTCAGTCACACTGAAAAGGGATTGCCTGGGTTGCGATACAGGGCACCACCACTATACGACGTACGGCGCTGTGCTTGGTATCCTGTGAGGAGGACGTGGTGCTCAATATCTTCCACCAGAAGGATCCATTATATGGCAGAAACCAAGAAGAAACCAACGGTGCATGATGGACTCCACAGTCTACAATGTGGACCACCAGGTTTTTATCATGGTGTCAGAAACTGCGACAAAGCTTCCATATGGAGATCTGAACAAGCCCTTATTCATTTTCCCTGCACTGCGACAGGAGAGAGAGTACGCTGCCATGTCTAGCTTGCAGAGTATTGTCTATACCGGGTACAACTGTAAAAAAATAATGTCTTTCTTACGTACAGTATTACGATATGGCCGTATGCGGCGTGGAAAATCCCTTAAGAATCCGAATCAAAAGTCCATGCTGTTTTTAATGCAGTTTTTTTTTCATGCAGATTTTAATATGCTTTTTAGGTCTTTCTCTGATTTTAGGGGGAATTTCCAAAAATGAACAATCCATGTGCAGAATAAAAAAGGCGCTGTGCGAATTTCCCATGGCAGATGGACTGAGAGGGGGCTGCGTACGGAGAAAGAAAACTCGCCATGTGGACAGGGAATAAGCTGACTTACTGTGGATATGACATCTGCTCCACAGGTCGGGTTATGTGCGGATTCCGATCTCATTTACTGTGCTGTATAGATGGTGAATTTTCTGTACGCATTTCCGCAGCGTATATGCCCCGTGTGGCCATAACCTTAGTCTCTGTTCCTATCTGCAGTGCTGTTTAGGAACCATAGCACAGAGCCCGCTTCGTCCTATGGCAGATACCACAGGTGCCTGACGGGACCCACTGACTTATAATAAGTTCTGTCGGTTCGGTCATGGTGTCGGTCAGCAGTACGGCACACACTTACATTTCCGGAGACACAGTCCTCCAGCAGCGATCTCTCAGGGTGACCCCGCCAAGGGTCTCTCTCTTGCTCGTCCTCTCAGACCGCTCTTGCTTGGTGGAGTCTTGGACAGCGCTGGAGGGTTTTTGCTCCAGCTGGGACAGCTGCTCCATGCTACTGTAAACCTATAAACAGGGAGAAATGCAATGAAGCACCTGAAACCGTCTTAAAGGGCAATCGCATAACATTGACCTTAACCCCTTAACGCATAATCACATACATGTGCATGATAAGCATTACGGGGATGTATGGAATTTGCTCACACGCTGGTTCGTTCCATACATGGCGGGTGCCGGCCGTATAATACTTCAGGTACCCGGCCGCAATGACGCTCAGATGCTGCTGTCAATAGTAACCCTGGCACCTTTCGGGTTAGACAGGGGGAGGGGGCTCCCTCTGCCTTCCTATCAGAGCCCCATGACAGCCTGGGGAGCGGTGGAGGTTCCCAGGCCCGTCATGCTAACTATGCTGTGCCTGAGGCACAGCTCAGTAGGCAGTCTCTCAAGATCCCATAGACTTGCAATAGTATTATAATGCAGTCTATGGGACAAGTGATCAGAGGATTGCCTGTTCGAGTCCCGTAAGGGGACTAAAAGTTACTGTATAACACTTTTTTTTTGTTAAAAATATTAGAAATTACCCTCTTTCCCAATTTTACATATAAAAATAAATAAACAATAACAAAATAATCATAATAGGTATCGTCGCATCCAAAAATGTCCAAACTATTAAAATATCAAAATATGTTTCCTGAAGAAATAAATATTTTATATAAAATTTTTATAAAAAGTGATCAAAAAGTCATATGTACCCCAAAATGGTACCAATAAAACAATAATAAGCTAATACAGCTCTATAGATGGCAATGTAAAAAAGTTAGAAAATGGCCATACAAAGAAAATTTTTATTTTTTATAAAAAAAAATAGAAAAGCAACACACATTTTATCATACTGAACTGCAGAAGGACGTCATGTCATTTTTAGTGCACAATAAATACCGTAATATCAAAACCCAAAAAACCTTGGCAGAATTTTTGGGGTTTCTTTTCAGTTTCACCCCACAAAGAATTTTTTTCCTTTTTTCCAGTACAAGATATGGAAAGTTAAATGACACCATTAACCAAAATACAACTGGTCCCACAAAAATATTAGCCCTCATATGGCTATGTGAATGGAAAATTTAAAAAATAATGGCTCTTGGAATCTGGGGAGGAAAAACTGAAAACGCAAGAGCGAAAATGGACGGTTCCATGAGGGGTTAATCAGAAGGGAGCACTTACTTTGCTGAACCTTGGAGTACAGGATGAAAACTGCCTGATCTCCACAGAGTCTTCATCATTTGTGTCGTCTTCATCATAGGAATTAATATGCTGATAACGATCTGAGCGAGCTGCAAAGGTAAAAAATGGCACACTGACTTACACAGCAGTCACCAATAGGTGGCGACAGGGAGGCAGGTTTCTGAAGAATTCCCAGAAAGCATTGCTCTAAAGACTCCCCGCTTTCTGCTGGATCTCCACAAGGGGAGTCAGCAGCTTTTAAAGGGGTAGTCCGGTATTTCAAGTTATTCCCTATCGACGTGATAGAGGATAACTACAGGGCCGGCGCCACCTGTAAGGCGACCTAGGCAACCGTCTATGGAGCAATTTAGCAGGGGGCGCCGGAACTCTGCGATGAAAAAAAAAAAACTTGTGGTAATAGAACGTGGCGGCCGGCGTGCCGCCCCGCTATCATGCTGCACTGCCTGAGGGGGGTGCGGACAGTACCAGGTGACACCAGTCCCTGGGGTTACACCCGGTGCGGTCGCCCCGCCCCCAGGCGCCAAATTGCCAGAGTCGCGGCAGCGAAGAGTGCAGGAGGAGGGCCGGAGGCGTGTCCCGTCCCCTGTTCATCTGATAGGCTGCGGGCCTAGTGCTGGCAGGCAGCCTATCAGAGGCCAGTTCAGGAGGCGCGATGACGTCATCGCGCCGCCTGAGTCGTACAGCGCGGGACACAGGCTGGAAAAGGCCTGCATCGCATCGCTGCCATGGAGGTAAGTATGTGTTTTTTAGTGTTTTTTTTTTGTGTGTTTTTTTTTTACAAAACAAGTCAGTGTGGAGCACATAAGTGTGTGGGGGGCTACTGGCACATAAGGGGGCTATTGGCACATAAGGGACTACTGGCACATAAGGGGGGCTTGCTGGCACATAAGGGGCTTGCTGGCACATAATGGGGGCTACTGACTGGCACATAAGAGGAACTACTGGCACATAAGGGCGACTGCTGGCACATAAGGGGCGACTGCTGGCACATAAGGGGGCTACTGGCACATAAGGGGGCTACTGGCACATAAGGGGGCTTGCTGGCACATGAGGGGCTTGCTGGCACATGAGGGGGCTTGCTGGCACATGAGGGGGCTACTGGCACATAAGGGGGCTACTGGCACATAAGGGGCCACTGCTGGCACATAAGGGGCCACTGCTGGCACATAAGGGGGGCTTGCTGGCACATAAGGGGGGCTTGCTGGCACATAATGGGGGACTACTGGCACATAAGGGGTGGCTACTGGCACATAAGGGGACTACTGGCACATAAGGGGACTACTGGCACATAAGGGGACTACTGGCACATAAGGGGGCTACTGGCACATAAGGGGACTACTGGCACATAAGGGGGCTACTGGCACATAAGGGGGCTACTGGCACATAAGGGGGCTACTGGCACATAAGGGGGGCTACTGGCACATAAGGCGGGCTATTATTATTGTTATAAGGCTGCCTCTGTACTATTATTATTATAATGGCCCCCTCTGTACTATTCTAATGTTAATAGCCCTCACTGTATTAGTATTATTATTTATACAGAGAGGGCCTTTATATTAATAATAGTATAGAGCTGTGCTGCCATGTCATGGGGGAGAATTGGGATATACCCTATATACCCTCATCAACAGTGCTGCCATGGAAGGGGAGAAATGTGGTATGGGGGGGGGGGGATGTGCTCTGCAAATGAAGCAGTGTATTATATTATGGGGGCACTAGGAGGAAGGCGGGAGAGGAGCACTATGGGGGCATTTACTAGGGGCACTATATAGGAGTATTTCATACTGGTACATTATGGGGACATTAGCTCAGCTGGGGCATTACAAGGGGGTATTTTTTGCACTGTATATTATAAGAAGAATGATTACTACTGGGGGGCGTATTATGGTGGGCTTTATTACTCCCCCATGTTATGACCTCCCCCAGTAGCAGCCTCTCCCTGCTCTGCTATCCCTCTGATCCTTCTCCAAATCCTTATTCTGAAATCTTTCTCATTAGGATAAAACACATCATCAGCTTCGCCGATCCTCACAATATACAGTATACCTCTACACCGATCCCCACAATATACAGTATACCTCTACACCGATCCCCACAATATACAGTATACCTCTACACCCATCCCCACAATATACAGTATACCTCTACACCGATCCCCACAGTATACAGTATACCTCTACACCCATCCCCACAATATACAGTATACCTCTACACCGATCCCCACAATATACAGTATACCTCTACACCGATCCCCACAATATACAGTATACCTCTACACCGATCCCCACAATATACAGTATACCTCTACACCGATCCCCACAATATACCTCTACACCCATCCCCACAATATACAGTATACCTCTACACCGATCCCCACAATATACAGTATACCTCTACACCCATCCCCACAATATACAGTATACCTCTACACCGATCCCCACAATATACAGTATACCTCTACACCCATCCCCACAATATACAGTATACCTCTACCCCGATCCCCACAATATACAGTATACCTCTACACCCATCCCCACAATATACAGTATACCTCTACACCGATCCCCACAATATACAGTATACCTCTACACCGATCCCCACAATATACAGTATACCTCTACACCGATCCCCACAATATACAGTATACCTCTACACCGATCCCCACAATATACAGTATACCTCTACACCGATCCCCACAATATACAGTATACCTCTACACCGATCCTCACAATATACAGTATACCTCTACACCGATCCCCACAATATACAGTATACCTCTACACCGATCCCCACAATATACAGTATACCTCTACACCGATCCCCACAATATACAGTATACCTCTACACCGATCCCCACAATATACAGTATACCTCTACACCGATCCCCACAATATACAGTATACCTCTACACCGATCCCCACAATATACAGTATACCTCTACACCGATCCCCACAATATACAGTATACCTCTACACCGATCCCCACAATATACAGTATACCTCTACACCGATCCCCACAATATACAGTATACCTCTACACCGATCCCCACAATATACAGTATACCTCTACACCGATCCCCACAATATACAGTATACCTCTACACCGATCCCCACAATATACAGTATACCTCTACACCGATCCCCACAATATACAGTATACCTCTACACCGATCCCCACAATATACAGTATACCTCTACACCGATCCCCACAATATACAGTATACCTCTACACCGATCCCCACAATATACAGTATACCTCTACACCGATCCCCACAATATACAGTATACCTCTACACCGATCCCCACAATATACAGTATACCTCTACACCGATCCCCACAATATACAGTATACCTCTACACCGATCCCCACAATATACAGTATACCTCTACACCGATCCCCACAATATACAGTATACCTCTACACCGATCCCCACAATATACAGTATACCTCTACACCGATCCCCACAATATACAGTATACCTCTACACCGATCCCCACAATATACAGTATACCTCTACACCGATCCCCACAATATACAGTATACCTCTACACCGATCCCCACAATATACAGTATACCTCTACACCGATCCCCACAATATACAGTATACCTCTACACCGATCCCCACAATATACAGTATACCTCTACACCGATCCCCACAATATACAGTATACCTCTACACCGATCCCCACAATATACAGTATACCTCTACACCGATCCCCACAATATACAGTATACCTCTACACCGATCCCCACAATATACAGTATACCTCTACACCGATCCCCGCAATATACAGTATACCTCTACCCCGATCCTCACAATATACAGTATACCTCTACCCCGATCCCCACAATATACAGTATACCTCTACACCAATCCCCACAATATACAGTGTACCTCTACACCGATCCCCACAATATACAGTATACCTCTACCCCGATCCTCACAATATACATTATACCTCTACCCCGATCCTCACAATATACAGTATACCTCTACACCGATCCCCCGGCCAAAGTGTGAAGTGGTGTCCGAGATCCCCAAGGGCCAAGCCAAGTAACTGTAAGTTTTCATGTGAAATATGTTTGTTATACACATATAGCATTCACTGCGCACAGCGTCATTGGTTGCTATGAGGCCGTGCACTTCGTGCTGCCGCTACAGTACTGTAAGGGCAGATCATCTGATGGGGGGGGGGCACCGGCCCTGGATAACTATTAGTGTGGTGTGGCTCTGACCGCTGGGATCCCCACTGATCATGAGAACAAGGTCCCTGCAGGACACCCACCACACTTGGCTACTTCTGCCAGGCCATAGAGATGAATAGAGCAGCAATGTGCATGCGTGATCTAATGCTCCATTCATTTCTGAGGTCCCAGTGAGGTTCAGGGTCCCTGTTATTGGTGCATCCCCAAAGAGCACAGTGAAGAGGCCTCTAGTGCCCAGGCTTATCATTGCTCATGCCCACCCTGCCGATCACCACTGCAGGTGTCACTGGGTGTATATTATGTTATTATACTCACTGTCAAAGTAGCTGGTGTCATCCTCAGCCTCCAGGTGAGGAATGAACTCTGCCTTCTGCCTCAGCAAGCCATTCCAGTCCAAGTCTGTGAAAAACCTGTGAGCCTTCACCTCAATAGCTCCCCCTGGTGGGCAAAAGTGGGAAAAGCTGGTTAACTGCACAGTTCACACATATACTGGTTTACTGCACTGAATAATCAAGCTTGAGAAAGGTCCCAGGTTTGGGACTGAAACGTTGCAACACCTGTGGGTGAATAAACGTCCACTATCGTTCACTATAAATTTGGAGTGCTGCTCGATTTTTTGGGATTGTATCATCTGGGTAAGCTTTAACCCTGTTTTTGAGCCTGCACCCGCCTGTGCTTGTTGAATCGGTGCTGTTATAATTTTTTCTCTTATATATATATATATATATATATATATATATATATATATACACACACAGTATACATATATATAACATTATATAATTATCTCAGGAGGTGTGAAAAAGACAGAGTTAATAATTAATGTTATTCCCCAAAGATTCCCCCCCCCCTCCCCCCTTTCAGGTCCCAAGGGAGATCATGTATCCATAACGTCTTCGGTGTGCTCCTCTGTAGGACGGGTGATGATCACTACTGCTCACAGTGTAACAGCGGCTGACGGTATACAGAGCAGAGCTGTCTGTAGACGCGGTGTCCGGATTTATCTATGCCTGCCCAGTAATCTGGAATGTTTCCTAATTCTGCGTCTGCTACCCTCCATTGATGCAGGATTATAAGGATTGTGCTTTAGAAGGTGCAGGACAGGCACTGATATTTCGCTTTGCGGGATACAGTCTTTGGGATGACATTACGAGGGGTTGTCTCTGCTGACGAGTAGAATCTGTTGACATCTGTGGTTGATGTGGAGTACAATTATCAAAGCGGATAGTATATGGCGACACGTCTCACCTGTCCCCAGTCTAAGTAAGGGGTCCGTCTGCAGCAGGCTGGAGATGAGGTTCTGGGCATCTGCTGGCAAGGCCTCCTCACCCTCTGGCCAGACTATGTCATCTAGAGAAGAGAGAGTACAGACGTGCTGTAATGGTGGCATCAATAATAGATGGCCGAATGCTCAATGGATTTATTACTACAAACCCACAGAAAATTGATCTTCTATGAACTGTTCCCACAAGACAGGGGTTGTGTTATCGTTAAAATCCCTATCAGGACATGTGGTTCTACTGCCCAGGACCCTCTAGTATACATAGCAGAGAACAGCTGAAAATCTGCCCCATGTAATAAGCTCACATACTCACCACTGATCACCTGACCAAACAGCTCTTCGGGGGTGTCGCCAAAGAACGGGACACAGCCCACAAGGAACTCATACAAGATAATGCCCATTGCCCACCAGTCGACAGGTTTTCCATAACCCTGACGCAAGATCACTTCTGGTGCTATGTACTCCGGGGTCCCACACACCTGAAAGATTTACAAGGCAAATAATATTAGAAAGTAGATAGTTTCCTGTAGAATAAGATGACCTAGAATGGAAAGAGCTATGTGACAGGGAGTCCGCAACTCCCACCACAGGGTGACACAGGAGAGAGGAGCTATGTGACATGGAGTCCGCAACTCCCACCACAGGGTGACACAGGAGGGAGGAGCTATGTGACATGGAGTCTGCCCCTCCCACCACAGGGTAACAGACAGGAGGGAGGAGCTATGTGACATGGAGTCTGCCCCTCCCACCACAGGGTGACACAGACAGGAGGGAAGAGCTATGTGACATGGAGTCTGCCCCTCCTATTACAGGGTGACACAGACAGGAGGGAGGAGCTATGTGACATGGAGTCTGCTCCTCCCACCCCAGGGTGACACAGACAGGTGGGAGGAGCTATGTGACCTGGAGTATGCTCCTCCCACCACAGGGTGACACAGACATGAAGGAGGAGCTATGTGACATGGAGTCTGTTCCTCCCACCACAGGGTGACACAGACAGGAGGAAGGAGCTATGTGACATGGAGTCTGCTCCTCCCAACACAGGGTGACACAGACATGAGGGAGGGGCTGTGTAACATGGAATCTGCTCCTCCCACCACAGGGTGACACAGACAGGAGAGAGGAGCTATGTGACATGGAGTCTGCTCCTCCCAACACAGGGTTACACAGACATGAGGGAGGAGCTATGTGACATGGGGTCTGCTCCTCCCACCACAGGGTGACACATACAAAAGGGAGGAGCTATGTGTCATAGAGTCTGCTCCTCCCACCACAGGGTGACACAGGAGGGAAGAGCTATGTGACATGGGGTCTGCTCCTCCCACCACAGGGTGACACATACAAAAGGGAGGAGCTATGTGTCATAGAGTCTGCTCCTCCCACCACAGGGTGACACAGGAGGGAAGAGCTATGTGACATGGGGTCTGCTCCTCCCACCACAGGGTGACACATACAAAAGGGAGGAGCTATGTGTCATAGAGTCTGCTCCTCCCACCACAGGGTGACACAGGAGGGAAGAGCTATGTGACATGGAGTCTGCTCCTCCCACCACAGGGTGACACAGGAGGGAGGAGCTATGTGACATGGAGTCTGCCCCACCCACCACAGGGTGACACAGACAGGAGGGAAGAGCTATGTGACATGGAGTCTGCCCCTCCTATTACAGGGTGACACAGACAGGAGGGAGGAGCTATGTGACATGGAGTCTGCTCCTCCCACCCCAGGGTGACACAGACAGGTGGGAGGAGCTATGTGACCTGGAGTATGCTCCTCCCACCACAGGGTGACACAGACAGGAAGGAGGAGCTATGTGACATGGAGTCTGTTCCTCCCACCACAGGGTGACACAGACAGGTGGAAGGAGCTATGTGACATGGAGTCTGCTCCTCCCACCACAGGGTGACACAGACAGGAGGGAGGGGCTATGTGACATGTAGTCTGCTCCTCCCACCACAGGGTGACACAGACAGGAGGGAGGAGCTATGTGACATGGAGTCTGCTCCTCCCAACACAGGGTGACACAGACATGAGGGAGGGGCTCTGTAACATGGAATCTGCTCCTCCCACCACAGGGTGACACAGACAGGAGGAGGAGCTATGTGACATGGAGTCTGCTCCTCCCACCACAGGGTGACACAGACAGGAGGGAGGGGCTATGTGACATGGAGTCTGCTCCTCCCACCACAGGGTGACACAGACAGGAGGGAGGAGCTATATGACATGGAGTCTGCTCCGCCCACCACAGGGTGACACAGACAGGAGGGAGGAGCTATGTGACATGGAGTCTGCTCCGCCCACCACAGGGTGACACATACACACGACACTCACTTGTTTGTCCAGGAATTCTCTCGCTTCACTTTCAACATGTCCTTCATATAAATTAGTAGTGAGATTCATAAGCCCCATCTTGGACAGGCCGAAATCAGTCAGCTTGACGTGACCCATTGACGTTATCAAAAGGCTTTAAGGACAGAAGAAGAAGGTAAAAGAGATTAAGGCGCGAAGACAGACACAGCAGGAAGAAACCTGGGTGCAAGGAAGTTCTTATACAAATGACACAGTCTGGGTGCTGGGCACCTACTGCCCAATAACCTCACATTAAAAACATGGGGCAGTGTGCCCCGAGCAACCAGTCTGTCCCAAAGGACTGAGCTGGACTGGCACTGCCAGCAGAGGACGTATATGTGGTATAGACTAGGACTCACTTGTCTGGTTTCAGATCCCGGTGAACAATGCCGTAATTATGTAGATACTCCAAGGCCAGGACGGTCTCCGCAAAATACAACCGTGCCAACTCCAGAGGGAGAGCGCCGATGTGTTTCAAGAGCGTGGCGCAGTCACCCCCTGCCAGGCATAGAACACAAGACGGGAAGACAGGGAGTGAGAGATGAGGCCTGGGGAGGTGTATCCCAAACTACGTCTTCATAAGAGGGGTGAACCCACAAACAGCTGCCCCTCTCCAGTGGCAGAGCCAATGCAAATCTAAAACAGGGCCCCACCTACCCTGTGCCAGTTATCAGGGGCGTAGCTAACGGCTCATGGGCCCTGATGCAAGAGTTCAGCTTGGGCCCCCCTTCCCTCAGTGCTTTTTGTGTCTTCTTATGCGGCACAAGGGTCTTTGGGCCCCCTTAGGCTCCTGGGCCCGGTAGCGACTGCTACCTCTGCACCCCCTATAGCTCAGCCCATGCCAGTTATTATACATGGGTGTCTTCTTATGTGGCAGAGGGGGACCTTGGACTGCCAAAGGCACCAGGTGTGCCATGGGATTGGTGGTAACAATCAAGGCTAGGTGCCTCCATTTTCATTTTGTCCCATCCCACCACAGAGTACACCCCTGATCACATTGTGTCTCAGAACATGGCATATGGCCAGCAGAAACGATATATCTCCATTGTTCCCATTAACGTTGTGTAATTCCACAGATGTCTCCAGATGTCTGGACGTGCAGGACGTTCTGTCTCTCACCTTCTACATATTCCATGACCATGCAGAGGTGTCGACGAGTCTGGAAAGAACAGAACATGCTGACCACAAATGGATTCTGTGCAAACGTCAGGATGTCTCTCTCAATGAAGGCCTGGTGCACCTGGTTCCTCAGCAGCAAGTTCTGCTTGTTGATCTTTTTCATGGCAAATCGTTGGCGTGTTTCCCGGTGCCGGACAAGATATACTGCCCTGTGGAGGGGGAAGGTGGGGAGAGACTATGAGCCGGGGAGCTAGATCAGTGTATTCCAGCATCTTCTGGCCTTGCCTCTGCTGCCCCTGTAGAACGGGACATGTCTTGGCCATGACATTTAGGTGTTAGAAACATAACAATACCCATTTATATTACACATATAAGAACTATAATACAGTTGTTTTTTGTTTTACATCTTTGTAGCAGCCATCTTGCAAAATCTGTGTCCTGACAGTGGATGGGGCAGCACTTTCCCCTCTCTCTCAGAAGGACTTTTCTAGCACAAGTCAATTGCTGGGTATAAACAAACCTCCTGTTTCTGAATCTATACATCTTCTTCCACAGTGCAGATAACCTTAATGTTTTCATCCTGAGCTAGTTTGGGCAGTCCATTCTTCCAAAATGATCATGGACCCATCACATGAAGAACGTCTAAGGAACCCAGCAGACGCCAGTGATTAAAATGGGATCCACGGGGTTTCCGTTGTGGTGTCCATTATTTTACTGGACAAAATAGCACAGCATGCTGTCTGAACAAGACCTTACACTGCGAATAGTAGACTGTATGCTAAAACTGAATTAGACCAGTTTCACATCCGACATGGCCGATCCTTCTTTCCTCTGATAGCAGACAACAATGGACTGTTGGGCTGCTGTGTCATACACATGAAGTCACCAACCAATTCCGCTAAAATAAGTGGTTTGGGGTGACATTTGTATAACCCTGGGTTCACACCTGAGCGTTTCTGAGACACGCGTTTTTGTCGCGCGTATTACAGTGCATTTTTGCAAATAGGAAACGCGCGTCATATGCGCGTTCGTGACTCTGGAGACCAATTGAAAAAGGCATATCTACACTTTAAAGCGCGTTTTACGCGCGTTCCCATTGAAGTCTATGGGTGCAAACGCGCGACAAAACGCCCCAAAGAAGCTCAAGAACTTCTTTGAGCGTAGGGCGTTTTACACCGCGTTCAAACGTGCTGTAAAACGCTCAGGTGAGAACCATGCCCATAGGGAAACATGAGTTTTCTCCTGTTGAGCGTTTTACAGCGCGTTCGAACGCGCTGTAAAACGCGCAAGTGTGAACTAAAGGTAAAAGTATGATACATTTTACCCTGGGTTCAGACCTGAGCGTTCTTGAAGTCGCGCGTATTTCAGCGCGTTTTTGCAAATAGGAAACGCGCGTTCGTACGCGCGTTCTTGTGATTGACTACTGTGGTGTCAATTACAAAACACGCGACAAACGCCCCAAAAAAAGCTCAAGTACTTGTTTATGCGTCGGGTGTTTTACAGCGCGTTCAAACGCGCTGTAAAACGCTCAAGTGAGAACCAGGGCCATAGGAAAGTATTGGTTTTCATGTGTTGAGCGTTTTACAGCGCGTTTGAACGCGCTGTAAAACGCTCAGGTGTGAACTTAGGGTTAGTGTATATGTCTTCTAAAACTTGGCGTAGCAAGCCAGGACAAATTCCAAAACAAATTCTTACATACAGACCTTCATCTTTCTATGTACAGATCAACAACCCTGGTCTGTCCTGTACTATGTGGGGTCATTTCTGATCCACTCACCCATAGGCGCCATTGCTGATCAGTTTTATGGTTTCAAAATCGCTCTCCTCTGGGGGTCTAATTGGCTTTGAGGCTCCTTTTCCCTAAGAAAATGTAAGAGAATTGGTTAAACAGCGTGATAAACATGTTCATTTGGAGGCCTTCGAGTAGTCAGTGAAGTGCCATATACAACTTCTCACCTCTCCAGTATCTTCACTCTCTGGTGTGTGTGTCTCCAAGGTAAGAGGTTCTTCAGCAGCTACCTCTACAGAGGAATAACCTTCAATTATATTTTAAACTGTGTAGGACACCACAATGGTGGGGATCATAAAAGTCACATTACCTGGGAATGGGTCTCTTGTGAGTCCCAGCTGCCGGAGGATGTACCGTGGTATGTCTGTCTTGAGGTTCCCTTCCTTCACCTGGTCTTCAGCTGCTTCCAGTAAGTGATAAAACTCCTCGGGGTTGAACTCCTGTGAATGAAATTTTCTTTAACTGGCTTGTCCCATTATCAAACATTACACTTCTATCTTCTATGCTAAGATCACAATTGGAATAATATAACTCCTTGAAGGCTTTGAACACCTTTGGCGGTATTCTTTTAAGATTGCATTTTACTTATTTTGGGCTAAAATTCATTTTTTTTCAATTGGTCTTTATTAAAAAGGCTCTGCCATTTCTGAGATACAAGGGTTAAAAATCAGTCTGTTTGCAAGCTTTTAGTTTCTGTTTTCATTGAATCCCATCATGTGTAGCTCTTATCCCTGATCTCCTGACTTGAAGTTTATGAGTGTTTATGAGTTTATGAGTAGAGGAGATCCGAAATAAGACAGTGACAGCTTTATATCAGACTGAAAAAAAGATTTTTGGCCAAAATGAGTAATATGCAATGATAAAAAAAAATTCCCCCACAGTTGTCCATAGTCTTTAAAGAGTTTCTTCAGAACTTTACTTTTTATACTGCATGGAACTGGTTACTGCAGCGCTGCTTCCCTATACTTCAGTGGAAACACTGCTGCAGTAACCAGCTCTTTCCACTACACAGTAGATGGCGCTGTACAGTTCCAGCGCTGAATTCTGGCACCAGAGCTATCCCACATCAGCTGATTGGCGGGAGAGTGGGTGCATTTTTCTTTTTTTACAGCATTTACCATGTGATAATTTTATAGTTACGGTCGCTTTTAGGGGCTTTGACCATGCATTATTATGATTGTCCATATAATACACTGTAGTGCTTCTGTATTACAGTGTAATATGCTCGGTATATCGCAGACCTGGAAGCCATTGTAAGGCCCCTGGCTACCAAAGCATCCGATCTGCACCCTGCGACCTTATCAGGAGGGAAGAGCGTGATGGGGTGACTCCCTTTGTGTAGCAACTTAGAAGCTGCGATCGCTCTTGATCATGGCATTTAAGAGGTTAAACAGCCGCTGTAGCGTCAGAGTGTCAGGTGTAATATGCAGGTAACACCTTCTGCTGTTGGTGCGGGCTCAGCTCCTGAGCCTGCACGATCGCAACACCCTAAATGTATGGCAGATTGTACAAACCACTTACGAGCAGCGTTTTTCATGTCACGCGCAGCACAGCTTTCAAGTCGCTTTCATATTATGTCACGTGACATATAGTGCAGATTTGACATTTCACATGCCATAGTTTCTGCACGCAGGTGGTTACGCGTGAGGCTAAATCCTGGTGCAGATCTGCTGCAGAATCCAAGGCTCACCCTCAGATATCTGCCACGGAATACACATCGGAAAGATCTGCCATGTGACCATACCCACAGCTCTGTGGGTATGGTCACGTGAGACACATAATACATTTCGTAAAGAATAGCAAGGGTTAAATGATGCAGCCATTAGACGCCTGTCACCAGTGATGACCGTAGAAGACGTTGTCATTATGAAGCCATATCCAGATGCTGCAGGAAGGCATTATGAAGCATTGACGTCAGACGTCACCGGGGAAATACAGCGAGACTCGGATATAATGGATGCTGCAGCTTGTGGGATTATAATGGAGATGTCCCCTCAAGAAAGCCCCGGGAGAAGTTATTTATTACTGGGAGCCCTGCAAAGGCATCAGAAGCCACGTCCTTACATAAAATAAGAGAGGAATAGTAGAAGGACGTAGAATTTTAATAGAAACAATGGACTTTCGATAAAAGCGGGCACAGGAAGGATAAGGGCACAATGGCCGGCACTGCTGATGCACAGGGGGGAGCTATAGGTTTACTCCTACTTGCACAGTAATCTGCATGGAGTTTGTCTTTTCTGATAATAGGTACAATTGCAAGCACTTGTATATTAGTGCCAAACCATTAAAGCAGCTCTGTCCAGTCTCCTAAAGGAGGGCAGCACAGGATAGCGGAGGAGACACTGAGCTCGGAAATATATGGTTTTCTAATATTTTATTACTGGTATGTGAAATTAGTTTAGCTGCTGTGAGGGCTCATCTGTATGATCTTCTATACAGTAAAAGCTGTCAATCACTGAGTGGGTGGGAGAAGCTGGACTCACGGGCTTTCTCTATTAATGGGTTGGGGAAAACAGGTCTTTGAGGCTCTCTCTGTTAGTGGGCAGGGGAAGTAAGACTCACAGGCTTTCTACGTAAGTGGGTGGGAGAAGCAGGACTCACAGGCTTTGCCTGCAAGTCAGAAGTGAAAGCAGGACTCACAGGCTTTCTCTATCAGTGGGCAGGAGAAGCAGGATTAATAGGCTTTCTCTATCGATGGGCAGGAGAAGCAGGATTAATAGGCTTTCTCTATCGGTGGGTGGGGAAGCAGGACACATAGGCTTTCTCTATCAGTGGCCAGGAGAAGCAGGGCTCACAGGCTTTCTCTATGAGTGAGTAGGGGAAGCAGGACACATAGGCTTTCTCTATCAGTGGGCAGGAGAAGCAGGACTCACAGGCTTTCTCTATCAGTGGGCAGGCGAAGCAAAATTCACAGGCTCTCTATGAGGGAGTTGAGGGAAGCAGGACTTTGAGTCTTTCTCTATGAGTAGGCAGGGGAAGCAGGACTCACAGGCTTTCTCTACGAGTAGGCAGGGGAAGCAGGACTCACAGGCTTTCTCTGTGAGTGGTCAGGGGAAGCAGCACTCACAGGCTTTCTCTATGAGTGGGCAGGGGAAGCAGGATTAATAGGCTTTCTCTATCAGTGGGTGGGGAAGGAGGACACATAGGCTTTCTCTATAAGTAGGCAGGGGAAACAGGACTCACAGGATTTCTCTATCAGTGGGTGGGGAAGCAGGACACATAGGATGACTCTATGAGTGGCCGACAGATTTAGACCCCACAGGCTTTTTATATGAGTTGACACGAAAAGCATGATTCACATGCTTTCTCTATGGTTCCTGTTAGTACTTAAGCAGCTTTTTATAAGAATATACCAAAACCATAAACACTGTCTCCAAGCTCAGTATCCCCCCCCCACCCTCATACCATATGTTGCTCTCTGATAGGAGATCTCACAGATCTGCTTTAAATCACTATAATTTGCACGTTTACCGGGTACCTTATGAATAGTAGCCCCACATTTTGAGGAGTAAAGAAAGATCCAAATTCTACCAGTGTATTGTAAAATTATGGCCTAATCTGCTTAAATACAAGGACATCAACCCACCAAGCATTCCAGTAGACGGGCCGGCCGTGAGATGATAATAAGCAGATTCTTCATCAGCTGGGCGATAAAAGCCACTTCTGATCCTTCCGAGCGCTCCACTGCCTGTAGATCACAGAAGGTTTTGCATTGTCTTTAATACTTCTCATTTTATCACTGCGGAATACTACTTTAATATTGAGCTCAATGTATAAACAGTATGCAGTTTGCTCCTACACTCCCCCTAGTGGTGGCTGCAGGCAGACAGAATGTTATTACTGCACATCAGCAGACACTCTCTATGACACTAAATGATATGAAAACAGCCAAGCATGCACTCTACAGCTATCCCATAAGGTGGAATTCCCCTTTAAGGTTAACCCTCACAATATTCAAGGTTCCCTCAATCAACCCTCTCTCCGGTATCTTACATCCTGCAGCAGCTTGTCCAGGTTGTCCTGCAGCTGGTAGAAGTAAGGACTGGTGATCATTCCCTCAGTGCTCCGTGTCAGGCAGTCCCTGGCGAGTTCCACGATTTGGTGGTGGATAAAGTTCAGGACTCCGTCGGCCAGAGGCAGAACATTTTCAGGGGAGAAGTTGGAGATAAATACCCGGAGCCTGTCCTCCATTTGAGCTGTAGCCTGGAAGGAACAAATATGATGCTTTTTACTATGCATTACATGCAGGGGTAAGAAGATCACACCTATGGAAATGAAGTGGCCCCCAATTACTGAAATAAAGGGGGAAAATATTTTTCTATAGATATTTTAAAATATTCATAATGAGCTACTATAATGTGTGGGGTAGATGGGTATAAGGGGTTACATTCAACCCAATTCAATTTAATTAGCACCAACTGGCCAACAATGGTTTGGTCATTGGAGGTCCAATTAGTGGAGGGCCCCTCCATTGCCCGTACAAGTGGCCATTTTTACAGATAGTAGGGGGTCCAATGGGTCAGATCCATATAGAATCCATTTATGTAAGATATCAGAGTTAATAAAGCCTTGTAAACACCTTAGGCCCCAGTATTTCATGTTCTTGGGATCATAGTCGGAGTTCTTATTTAGTTACAGTGATATGCGGATAATGACAACAATTGCTAGAAAGACACTTCCATCCTTACCTTGGGGAACCTCTCTTTGTACACATGGTTCATCATCACGATTTCATTATCATAAGAGGAAGGAGATCTGCCGGGACTGGGGACAGAAAACAGCGCTTGGTCAGGGTGATATATAACATGGACAATACACTTATTAGTCCAATAACTTGGACTACTGTATGTCAACTGTTTATCTAGTTATAGTCAATGTTCATTCATAGTCAGTATATAAGCTGTAGGCCTTGGATGTGCTGCCGCCCTAAGCCACTGCCTTGGGGGTCCTACATGATAGCATCCTAGAGGAATAATGATTGGGCACCATAGAACCAAGACGCTGACTGACCTTAAACTTCGAGATCGTGGCCTGACTGCAGGTGACCTGCGTCCACCGTCATCATCGGGGATACTCTCTGTACTGCCAAAGTGCTTGGATAGAAAGTGGAGCTCGTCCAAGGTGGGCTGGAATGGTAGCTGGTGAAGGCGTTCCTGAGAAGAGGAGGAGGACTGCAAGGAAGAGGGAAAGGCCAAGGAAAAAACAGAAGGACGTGGGTTAAAGAGGAAAGAACAAAGAAGACAAAAGTTTATAAGGAACGGAGGACAACCATGATGGAGGGATACACAAAGGACTGATAGGAAAACCAAGAAAGCAGCAAACAGACACACCCGATGCACATGTCCTCAGACACAACATATCGCTGTACCCAGTTGTCTCTGATCGCTCCTGAATGGCTTTCTAAAATAATTTATCACTAAATCAAAGTTGAATCTTGATTTGGGCATAAATCAGCTTTGAAGATTGTTCAGTAGAGGTCAGAGAGGGTCTGGAGAACACTGCCTTCTCTCACTTTATAGAGCTGGTCAGTGTGGGAACTGCAAGGAAGTGACTGAACGGGAAGTACTGCCCAACGAGAGAACATGGCCAGGGTGGAAACCGCAAGGAGGTGGCTGAACGGGAAGTACTGCCCAATGAGAGAACATGGCCGGTGTGGGAATCGCAAGGAGGTGGCTGAACGGGAAGTACTGCCCAACGAGAGAACATGGCCGGTGTGGGAATCGCAAGGAGGTGGCTGAACGGGCAGTACTGCCCAATGAGAGAACATGGCCGGTGTGGGAATCACAAGGAGGTGGCTGAACGGGAAGTACTGCCCAATGAGAGAACATGGCCGGTGTGGGAATCGCAAGGAGGTGGCTGAACAGGAAGTACTGCCCAATGAGAGAACATGGCCGGTGTGGGAATCGCAAGGAGGTGGCTGAACGGGAAGTACTGCCAAACAAGAGAACGTGGCCAGGGTGGCAAACGCATGGAGGTGGCTGAACGAGAAGTACTGTCAAAGGAGAGAACAAGTCCAGTGTGGGAACCGCATGGAGGCGGCTAAACGGGGTGTATTACCCAACAATGGAACACTGTGAGATAGTGTGATCTCGCAAGTGAAGCCCCTGTCTATCCTCTCGCCTATTGGACAGTGTCAGAGAAGCTGCCCATTTAGTCATTCATTTTTACATGGTGCTGCCTACTGGCATATTGGCCACCAAAAATAATGAGGACCATAATGAAAAAATGTACTCTGCAGAACCTAAGGATGTAAGAAATTTTATACTCGGAAAAAAAGGTGTTCAGCGGTGAACATTCACTTTCAGATTGGTCGCAACTCACCGATACAGTGGAGCTTGGAGTATTCGTCCCATATCCAGATGATGGAAGTGAAGCAAGGGACCAGCGGCGGCCATCTGTCCTGCTGAAAGATTAGGAAAAATGTAATAAACACAAAAAACCTCTAGCTGTCCGTGTGTTTTAGGATATATTTCCGGTATCATCCGTCACGGTTCTGAGTAGCTTATGGGACCTGGCTCGACCAGCAGGAAATGCCTGATCACTCAATCACTACTGTAGCTGAGGCAGGTCACCTCAGCATCCAACCTATGGATAAGCAGGTATTTCCTGCGTATTGAGCCAGGACCAGGAAGTAAGCACCAGCAGAAACCCGGTAATTATCAAAAAATAGCAATGGAGTATCGGTGAGGGTGAGCATCCCTTCTTTTATTTGATTTTTTATACCACTTTGTTTAAAAAAAAAAACTCCCCCCTTCCCCTTAGTATACTATGAACCTCCATTACCTGCGTGAAGATGCAAATGAGAAGTGAGCGGCTGCACTGGGGGAAAAATTCCGAGGACTGTCCATAGGACTTCCCCCTGAAATGAGACATAGGGTAAGAGATGGTCATGATGTCCCTTCATGACTGTGTCTTCTGGCTACAATATAAACAAGATGCAAAACTTATACCAGCTGTAACTATATCATTATATACAGGAGATGCCCAGGTTATACCAGCATGCTCCATATCACTATATACAGGAAGATGTATAACTTATACCAGCTGTACATATATAATTATATACAGGAGATGCCCAGGTTATACCAGCATGGTCCATATCACTATATACAAGAAGATGTCTAACTTATACCAGCTGTACATATATAATTATATACAGGAGATACCCAGGTTATACCAGCATGGTCCATATCACTATATATAAGAATATGTATAACTTATACCAGCTGTACATATATAATTATATACAGGAGATACCCAGGTTATACCAGCATGGTCCATATCACTATAAACAGGAAGATGTATAACTTATACCAGCTGTACATATATAATTATATACAGGAGATACCCAGGTTATACCAGCATGGTCCATATCACTATATACAAGAAGATGTCTAACTTATACCAGCTGTACATATATAATTATATACAGGAGATGCCCAGGTTATACCAGCATGGTCCATATCACTATATACAAGAAGATGTATAACTTATACCCGCTGTACATATATAATTATATACAGAAGATACCCAGGTTATACCAGCATGTTCCATATCACTATATACAAGAAGATGTCTAACTTATACCAGCTGTACATATATAATTATATACAAGAGATACCCAGGTTATACCGGCACGGTCCATATCACTATATACAGGAAGATGCATAACTTATACCAGCTGTAACTATATCATTATATACAGGAGATGCCCAGGTTATACCAGCATGCTCCATATCACTATATACAGGAAGATGTATAACTTATACCAGCTTTACATATATAATTATATACAGGAGATGCCCAGGTTATACCAGCATGGTCCATATCACTATATACAAGAAGGTATATAACTTATACCAGCTGTACATATATAATTATATACAGGAGATGCCCAGGTTATACCAGCATGGTCCATATCACTATATACAAGAAGGTATATAACTTATACCAGCTGTACACATATAATTATATACAGGAGATACCCAGGTTATACCAGCATGGTCCATATCACTATATACAAGAAGATGTATAACTTATACCAGCTGTACATATATAATTATATACAAGAGATACCCAGGTTATACCAGCATGCTCCATATCACTATATACAGGAAGATGTATAACTTATACCCGCTGTACATATATAATTATATACAAGAGATACCCAGGTTATACCGGCACGGTCCATATCATTATATACAAGAAGATGTATAACTTATACCAGCTGTACATATATAATTATATACAGGAGATACCCAGGTTATACCAGCATGGTCCATATCACTATATACAAGAAGATGTATAACTTATACCAGCTGTACATATATAATTATATACAGGAGATGCCCAGGTTATACCAGCATGGTCCATATCACTATATACAAGAAGATGTATAACTTATACCAGCTGTACATATATAATTATATACAGGAGATACCCAGGTTATACCAGCATGGTCCATATCACTATATACAAGGAGATGTATAACTTATACCAGCTGTACATATATAATTATATACAGGAGATACCCAGGTTATACCAGCATGGTCCATATCACTATATACAAGAAGATGTATAACTTATACCAGCTGTACATATATAATTATATACAGGAGATACCCAGGTTATACCAGCATGCTCCATATCACTATATACAAGAAGATGTATAACTTATACCAGCTGTACATATAACCTGGGCATCTCCTCTATATAATTATATATGTATAATGTCAGACAAATAATGTCAGACCACAATCTTCTTTACTTTGGTATAAAGACCTCTCACTCTTCTAACAACAATCCTACTTTTCACACTTAGAAACCTACACACCATTGACACAGTTAGTGCTTACCCCAATCTCTTCCCTCTACTGTCCAGACCGGGCTGCCAATCATTACAACCATACCCTCAAAACTACCCTGGATGAAGCTGCTCCAATATCAATGCGACCCTCCCGACACAACACAAGTCAACCCTGGCACACACCTAAAACACATTTTTTCCAGAGGTGCTCCTGATGTGCAGAACGCTTATGGAGAAAATCTCGAATATCAGCAGATTTCTGCCAGTATAAATTTATGCTACAATTCGGCCCTTAACATTGTCAAACAGAAGTACTTTGACTCTTTGACACTTTTCATTCCGTTCTAAGCCCGAAATTTGAAGAACTCGTCACTGACCTCTGCGCTGATGACATGGACACTTACTTCAGAGACAAGATTGGTAACCTCTGGCAGGAAATAATCTCCTATTCCCCAACCAATTTCAATCCTCCTTCCTACACCTTCCACATGCTCTCTCTCCTCTTTTGACCCTATAACAGATAAAGAAGTCTCCAGGCGTCTCTCTTCTTCTCGATCTTCAGCAGTGATCCTATTCCTTCACACCTCTTCCAGTCCCTCTCCCTGGCTAGCATTACTCACCTAATACAATATTTAACCTCGCACTCTCTTATGGGATCTTTCCATCCTCTTTCAAACATTCTGTTATAACCCCACTACTAAAAAAACCATCAGTTGATCACGACCTGTGCTGTTAACGATCGACCTGTTTCTAACCTCTCCTTCATCTCCTGGAACGTCTTGTCTACTCTCACTTAATAAGCTATCTTTCTGCAAACTCTCTTCATGACCCCTTACAATCTGCCTTTGGCCCTTTCTTATCTACAGAAACTGCCCTTACTGAAGTGTCTAAAGATCTCCTGACAGCAAAAAGGAATGGCGATTATTCTCTACTGATTCTTCTGGATCTCTCTGTGGTATTTGATACGGTAGCCCACAAACTCCTCCTCACTATGCTCCACTCAATTAGCCTTAAGGACACTGTTCTCTTGTGGTTCTCTCCTTTTTCCTCTGGCCACTCTTTTAGTGTATCATTCATTGGATCTACTTTTTGTTCTCTTCCTCTTGCTGCCGGGGTTCCTGACGTTTCAGTCTTAGGTCCTCTACTCTTCTTTCTCTACACAGCCCCCATCGGAAAGACTATCAATAGATTTGGCTTTCAGTACCATCTCTATGCTGATGACACACAACTATACATTTTATTCCCTGACATCACCCCTGCTTTACTCCAAAACACCAGTATTTGTCTGACAGCTGTCTCTAATATTATGTCCTCTCAGTATCTAAAAAAAACTGAACTTCTTGTCTTTCCCCCTCTACTAACCCACCAAAACTTGATTTTAATTATAACTCATGGGCAGAATGCCAGCTGTCTTGGGGTCATGTTTGACTCGGATATTTCTTTTGTTCCCTATATCCAATCACTTGCTTGCTCTTGTCGTCTGCACCTTAACAACATCTCCAGAATCCACCCTTTTCTTACGGTGGAAACAGACTAAGACTAACATCCTCCATACTCCCCTCTTAAGACTTTTCTCAAGCTGCACCTCTTCTCTGGAATGCTCTGCCTCGGAATATCAGGTCAATTCCCAACTTCTCTACTTTCAAACTTGTCTTAAAAACCTTTCTCCCCACAGTAACCAAAAAACTCTTCAGATCTCAACTCGATTTTCTGACAGTCCCGACCCACACCTAAAGCAGATCGGCCTACACCAATCCTTTCATTACAAAGATGGCTGGACTACTTAAAATAACAATCAAAATCTCTTTGTGTCACCCTCACTTTCTCATAGATTATACACTCTTGCGAGCAGGGCCTTTAGTCCTAGAGTTTCAGTTGTACATTAGCCAGTAACTTTGTGATGTCTTTTCTTTTGTACATGAACCCTCTGAATTGTAAAGCACTGTGGAATACAATGGCGCAATACATATAAAGATTATTATTATGTTATACCAGCATGGCCCATATCACTATATACAGAAGATGTATAACTTATACCAGCTGTACATATATAATTATATACAGGGGATGCCCAGGTTATACCAGCATGGTCTATATCACTATATACAAGAAGATGCATAACTTATACCAGCTGTACATATATAATTATATACAGGAGATGCCCAGGTTATACCAGCATGCTCCATATCACTATATACAAGAAGATGCATAACTTATACCAGCTGTACATATATAATTATATACAGGAGATACCCAGGTTATACCAGCATGCTCCATATCACTATATAGAGGAAGATGTATAACTTATACCAGCTGTACATATATAATTATATACAGGAGATGCCCAGGTTATACCAGCATGCTCCATATCACTATATACAGGAAGATGTATAACTTATACCAACTGTACATATATAATTATATAGAGGAGATACCAAGGTTATACCAGCATGGCCCATATCACTATATACAAGAAGATGTATAACTTATACCAGCTGTACATATAATTATATACAGGAGATACCCAGGTTATACCAGTATGGTCCATATCACTATATACAGGAAGATGTATAACGTATACCAGCTGTACATATATAATTATATACAGGAGATACCCAGGTTATACCAGCATGCTCCATATCACTGTATACAAGAAGATGTATAACTTATACCAGCTGTACATATATAATTATATACAGGAGATGCCCAGGTTATACCAGCATGCTCCATATCACTATATACAGAAGATGTATAACTTATACCAGCTGTACATATATAATTATATAGAGGAGATGCCCAGGTTATACCAGCTGTACATATATAATTATATACAGGAGATGCCCAGGTTATACCAGCATGCTCCATATCACTATATACAGAAGATGTATAACTTATACCAGCTTTACATATAATTATATACAGGAGATGCCCAGGTTATACCAGCATCACTATACTGAAAAGGATGTATAAATTATACAGCACCGCTGCACATACACAGGAGCTTATATTTCACTACCACTTACCTATGTGACCGGGTAGAGGTGAGTGCGGTCGGGGGAGGGTGGGAGAACTGCTGCTCGTCAGGATTAAGCTCTTCCGGTTGCTGCTCCTACAACTACAGGATAAAGCAGTGATTTGCAGGGTGTCTCCTGTACATTATACATTGAGGAACAAAGGCCCTGGAAAGGCGTGTGACTGACACCCTGCGCCGGGAGAGGAGCGCAGACACACAGTCTGGAATCTCAGACCAGACAGCTCAGCTGGCAGATACGCAGCGTGACACCCCAAGGGAGACCCAGGACATGGTTACACCCCCCCACATACATGTGCTATGGCAAGGCGCACACACAACTGCAGACAGGCACCTATGAATAATTCATGACGTGCAGGCTGTAATACTCGTACTGTAATAGACTGAGTGCAAGCTCTTCTGAACAACACTATACATGCCCTCAGGATCCCGTCTGTCTGAGCACAGCTGTCTATTAACTGGCAATAGACGCAGCGCGTTTTGAGCCAAGACATTTACTGATGTCTTATATCAGATGAATCGGTACAAGTATCTGATGTATCTTGACCAGCCAGATGTAGAGTGTCAGCTCTGATGGTCAGTTCTTTGCATTGATGGCATAGCCTTGGAATTAAACGTATGTACAATCTACATTACTACCTTTGTCTGTTTTTGAGGTGTTAGCTCTTCAGCCAAATGTAGACTCTTCCTTGTCACCTATAGCCCAGGCATCTCGGCTATGCTGCATTTCCTCAGCACCTGACACTACTACACTCTTTCACACCAAGATATCGCTGACATAATCCCGCCTAGAGGACATTTATCACCCCACTTACCCCCCACCAGACCCAGATTACCTCTTGGTTCGTCTAAACATGGCGGTGGTGGGTAGGTGACCTCGTCCAGGTGAGTACCACAGCTGGAGGGGGATGGGATACGGTGATCAGAGGCAGATTATAGGAACATTACGGCTGGAGGGGTGGGAGGATGTTCTCCAGGAGGTGGTGAAGATGGAAAAATCAGAGAGAAGGACAGGACGGAGGGAGAGCAGACGGGGATAATGGAGGCAAGGACAGGATGGATGGGAGGAGGAGGAGAGTGCGGGAAGGTGGTCAGGTGGAGATCACATCCTCAGAAGGGGAGAGGAAGGAAGAAACCTGGAGATGGGAGGACGAGGGACGGAGGGAGAGATGACAAGGATATTCTGAGGGCGAGTGAGGGAACAAGGGAGAGGAGAGCGATCTGCAGTGGGGAGGGGGAGAGGTGTGAGCCTGCAGATGTGCCCGCCACTGCGTGTGCATGTACTGCTGTGTGACTGATCAGATCATACGTGTGCATGTACTGCTGTGTGACTGATCAGGTTATACGTGTGCATGTACTGCTGTGTGACTGATCAGATCATACGTGTGCATGTACTGCTGTGTGACTGATCAGATCATACGTGTGCATGTACTGCTGTGTGACTGATCAGATCATACGTGTGCATGTACTGCTGTGTGACTGATCAGATCATACGTGTGCATGTACTGCTGTGTGACTGATCAGATCATACGTGTGCATGTACTGCTGTGTGACTGATCAGATCATACGTGTGCATGTACTGCTGTGTGACTGATCAGATCATACGTGTGCATGTACTGCTGTGTGACTGATCAGAACATAAGTGTGCATGTACTGCTGTGTGACTGATCAGAACATAAGTGTGCATGTACTGCTGTGTGACTGAATATGTATCCACCTCTATACATGAAACACTATATGCCTCCATGTCCAGATCTATACATGATACACTATATACCTCCATGTCCAGCTCTATACATGATACTCTATACACCTCCATGTCCAGCTCTATACGTGTCACACTATATACCTCCATGTCCAGATCTATACATGATACACTATATACCTCCATGTCCAGCTCTATACATGATACACTATATACCTCCATGTCCATCCCTATACATGATACACTATATACCTCCATGTCCAGATCTATACATGATACACTATATCCTCCATGTCCAGCACTATACATGATACACTATATACCTCCATGTCCAGCTCTATACATGAAACAATATATGCCTCCATGTCCAGATCTATACGTGATACCCTATATACCTCCATGTCCAACACTGTACATTATACACTATATACCTCCATGTACAGCTCTATACATTATACACTATATACCTCCATGTCCAGCTCTATACGTGATACACTATATACCTCCATGTCCAGCACTATACATGGTACACTATATACTTCCATGTCTAGCACTATACATTATACACTATATACCTCCATGTCGAGCACTGTACATAATACACTATATACCTCCATGTACAGCTCTATACATTATACTCTATATACCTCCATGTCCAGCTCCATACATGATACACTATATCCTCCATGTCCAGCTCTATACGTGATACACTATATCCTCCATGTCCATTTCTATACATGATACACTATATAACTCCATGTCCAGATCTATACATGATACACTATATACCTCCATGTCCAGATCTATACATGATACACTATATACCTCCATGTCCAGCTCTATACATGATACACTATATACCTCCATGTCCAGCACTATACATGATACACTATATACCTCCATGTCCAGCTCTATACATGATACACTATATACCTCCATGTCCAGCTCTATACATGATGCACTATATACCTCCATGTCCAGCTCTATACATGATACCCTATATACCTCCATGTCCTGCTCGATACATGATACACTATATACCTCCATGTCCAGCTCTATACGTGATACACTATATACCTCCATGTCCATCCCTATACATGATACACTATACACCTCCATGTCCAGCTCTATACATGATACTCTATACACCTCCATGTCCAGCTCTATACGTGATACACTATATACCT
The DNA here is from genome assembly GCA_033119425.1 of Bufotes viridis. NCBI lineage: Eukaryota > Metazoa > Chordata > Amphibia > Anura > Bufonidae > Bufotes > Bufotes viridis. The sequence continues at coordinate 37,953,879 of CM065590.1, forward strand.
CCATGTCCAGCTCTATACGTGATACACTATATACCTCCTTGTCCAGATCTATACATGATACACTATATATCTCCATGTCCAGCTCTATACATGATACACTATATACCTCCATGTCCTGCTCTATACATGATACACTATATACCTCCATGTCCTGCACTATACATGATACACTATATACCTCCATGTCCAGCTCTATACATGATACACTATATACCTCCATGTCCAGCTCTATACGTGATACACTATATCCTCCATGTCCATCCCTATACATGATACACTATATACCTCCATGTCCAGCTCTATACATGATACACTATATACCTCCATGTCCAGATCTATACATGATACACTATATACCTCCATGTCCAGCTCTATACATGATACACTATATACCTCCATGTCCAGCTCTATACATGATACACTATATACCTCCATGTCCAGCTCTATACATGATACACTATATACCTCCATGTCCAGCTCTATACATGATACACTATATACCTCCATGTCCAGCTCTATACGCGATACCATATATACCTCCATGTCCCGCTCTATAAGTGATACCCTATATACCTCCATGTCCAGCACTATACATGGTACACTATATACCTCCATGTCCAGCACTATACATGATACACTATATACCTCCATGTCTAGCACTATACATGATACACTATATACCTCCATGTCCAGATCTATACATGATACACTATATACCTCCATGTCAAGATCCATACATGATACACTATATACCTCCATGTCCTGCCTTATATATGATACACTATATTCCTCCAGGTCCAGCACTATACATGATACACTATATACCTCCATGTCCAGCTCTATACGTGATACACTATATACCTCCATGTCCAGCTCTATAAGTGATACACTATATACCTCCATGTCCAGATCTATACGTGATACACTATATACCTCCATGTCCAGGTCTATACATGATACACTATATCCTCCATGTCCAGCTCTATACATGATACACTATATACCTCCATGTCCAGCACTATACATGGTACACTATATACCTCCATGTCCAGCACTATACATGATACACTATATACCTCCATGTCTAGCACTATACATGATACACTATATACCTCCATGTCCAAATCTATACATGATACACTATATACCTCCATGTCCAGATCTATACATGATCCACTATATACCTCCATGTCCAGGTCTATACATGATACACTATATACCTCCATGTCCAGATCTATACATGATACACTATATACCTCCATGTCCAGATCTATACATGATACACTATATACCTCCATGTCCAGATCTATACATGATACACTATATACCTCCATGTCCAGATCTATACATGATACACTATATACCTCCATGTCCAGATCTATACATGATACACTATATACCTCCATGTCCAGCTCTATACATGATACACTATATACCTCCATGTCCAGATCTATACATGATACACTATATACCTCCATGTCCAGCTCTATACATGATACACTATATACCTCCATGTCCAGATCTATACATGATACACTATATACCTCCATGTCCAGCTCTATACATGATACACTATATACCTCCATGTCCAGATCTATACATGATACACTATATACCTCCATGTCCAGCTCTATACATGATACACTATATACCTCCATGTCCAGATCTATACATGATACACTATATACCTCCATGTCCAGATCTATACATGATACACTATATACCTCCATGTCCAGCTCTATACATGATACACTATATACCTCCATGTCCAGATCTATACATGATACACTATATACCTCCATGTCCAGCTCTATACATGATACACTATATACCTCCATGTCCAGATCTATACATGATACACTATATACCTCCATGTCCAGCTCTATACATGATACACTATATACCTCCATGTCCAGATCTATACATGATACACTATATACCTCCATGTCCAGGTCTATACATGATACACTATACACCTCCATGTCCAGCTCCATACATGATACACTATATACCTCCATGTCCAGCTCTATACATGATACACTATATACCTCCATGTCCAGATCTATACATGATACACTATATACCTCCATGTCCAGATCTATACATGATACACTATATACCTCCATGTCCAGATCTATACATGATACACTATATACCTCCATGTCTAGATTTATACATGATACACTATATACCTCCATGTCCAGCCCTATACATGATACACTATATACCTCCATGTCCAGATCTATACATGATACACTATATACCTCCATGTACAGCTCCATACATGATACACTATATACCTCTATGTCCAGCACTATACATGATACACTATATACCTCCATGTCTAGATTTATACATGATACACTATATACCTTCATGTCCAGATCTATACATGATACACTGTATATCTCCATGTCCAGATTTGTACATGATACACTATATCCTCCATGTCCAGGTCTATACATCACACACTATATACCTCACTTACCCGCTGCTTTTCCTGGGCAGGGGCAGATCCTGTAGAGACAAAAGACATAAATCAAGAGATTGTCCATATAATGTACATATATATTTTTGAACATAATCCTATAGTAACCCCTATCACGAGGGATCAATTCAACAACATCCCTAGAGGAACTGACGTCACCAAGCTGCTCCTTGTAGTCTACATTAGCACTTATCTGTGGTGAACCAGATATCCTCGCAGGCCTCGCCACCTACAGTTATAAACCCTAATGTCTGCTTGGTTGGATAATACAAACCTTTCAGAATGAAATGGAGATCTTTATAATGCCACTGTGGTTATTTCGCTGTAGACTGTAAAGCGAGATGGTTTTTCCAAAACGTGTGCCTAAAGTTCTGACCTCTAGTGGTCACCATAAAAAGTGCATTTTTCTATAAATCGTTGTGAATGCAGAATTTCAACTGAAACCAGGGTTTCCTTCACAAATAAATCTCGAGGAGTGTTACTTTTCACTTATAGGATATATAAAACATGGATATATAACCCAATAAAAACACATGACCTGCCTATGGAGTCTACATCTACTGACGTATATAAAGCCATAATCGTAGTGTATCTACACAGAGAGAAATTTCCCCTTTAAGTGAAAATCTGTAATATTCCCATATTCCCAAACCTTGCCGCATTGGATCTCAGTTTCTAAGGAGACCAGTAAGCAGTACAGAAAATGCTGAGACACTCCGGAGAGAGCCAAGCGGAAAACAGAAAGCTGCGAGAGCATGTGGTGATCTGTGACTTTATCAGTAGAGCACATGGCGGAGTGCTGAGCCCCATAGGTTGTGAGGGACGAAGCTGAAGGGCATCAAGCGCCAAGGGGTTGTCCAGAAGTGTGACATGATACAGTATGGGAAAATGTGTGTAAAGTTTACAATGAAAGCAGCTGGATGTGGGCGGGGCTAATGCAGTGTGACTGACAGCTCTGCTCTGTGGTGTCCTGTGCTGGGAGAGTACATGATTATAAAACCTTACATGTAACATGACAACACATGGGTTGGATCAAGCCAAGAGAGGAGAGGAGAATCAGGACGTCGATCCAAAATCCCCATGGTTTCAATTGTGCAGAATTGAGTCTGCATGCAGGCCGGTGGAGGAAAGCCCTGCTTGCCTCCCGTCCCTGTCAGTCAGCACCTTTTAAGTGATGTAGGCAAAAAATGACATCATTCGCTCCACATTCATAATACTGAAGGTGCCATGCCAGATGTGGCCTGCATCGCTGCATGACAACAGGGGAAGAAGAACAGTACGGTATCAGTTGGTGGCGTGCTTGTCTTATAATACAGAGTAGTGAATCTATCAGATAAAACCGCACTTTACATTGTCAGCACCTAAACCTCCAGCCTCTAGACTTTACAGTGTCAGCACCTAAACCTCCAGCCCCTAGACTTTACAGTGCCAGCACCTAAACTTCCAGCCCCTAGACTTTACAGTGCCAGTATCTAAAAACTCTAGCCCCTAGGCTTTACAGTGCCAGCACCTAAACCTCCAGCCCCTAGACTTTACAGTGCCAGCACCTAAACCTCCAGCCCCTAGACTTTACAGTACCAGCACCTAAACCTCCAGCCTCTAGACTTTACAGTGTCAGCACCTAAACCTCCAGCCTCTAGACTTTACAGTGTCAGCACCTAAACCTCCAGCCTCTAGACTTTACAGTGTCAGCACCTAAACCTCCAGCCTCTAGACTTTACAGTGTCAGCACCTAAACCTCCAGCCTCTAGACTTTACAGTGTCAGCACCTAAACCTCCAGCCTCTAGACTTTACAGTGTCAGCACCCAAACCTCCAGCCCCTAGATTTTACAGTACCAGCACCTAAACCTCCAGCCCCTAGATTTTACAGTACCAGCACCTAAACCTCCAGCCCCTAGACTTTACAGTGCCAGTACCTAAACCTCAGGCCCCTAGACTTTACAGTGCCAGCACCTAAACCTCAGGCCCCTAGATTTTACAGTACCAGCACCTAAACCTCCAGCCCCTAGATTTTACAGTACCAGCACCTAAACCTCCAGCCCCTAGACTTTACAGTGCCAGCACCTAAACCTCAGGCCCCTAGACTTTACAGTGCCAGTACCTAAACCTCAGGCCCCTAGACTTTACAGTGCCAGCACCTAAACCTCCAGCCCCTAGGCTTTATAGTGCCAGCACTTAAACCTCCCGCCCTTAGACTTTACAGTGCCAGCATCTAAACCCCGAGCCCCTAGATTTTACAGTGCCAGAAACTAAAACCTCTGGCCCCTACACTTGACAGTGCCAGCACCTAAAACCTCTGGCCCATAGACTTGACAGTGCCAGCACCTAAACCTCCAGCCCCTAGACTTTACAGTGCCAGCACCTAAAACCTCTGGCCCCTAGAGTTGACAGTGCCCGCACCTAAACGTCCAGCCCATAGGCTTTATAGTGCCAGCACTTAAACCTCCCGCCCTTAGACTTTACAGTGCCAACACCTAAACCCCGAGCCCCTAGATTTTACAGTGCCAGCACCTAAACCTCGGGCCCCTAGACTTTACAGTGCCAGCACCTAAACCTCGGGCCCCTAGATTTTACTGTGCCAGCACCTAAACCTCCAGCCCCTAGACTTTACAGTGCCAGCACTAAAAACCTCTGGCCCCTAGACTTGACAGTGCCAGCACCTAAACCTCCAGCTCCTAGGCTTTATAGTGCCAGCACTTAAACCTCCAGGCCCTAGACTTTACAGTGCCAGAACCTAAAACTTGAGCCCCTAGATTTTACAGTACCAGCACCTAAACCTTCAGCCCCTAGACTTTATAGTGCTAGCACCTAAACCTCCAGCCCCTAGGCTTTACAGTGCTAGCACCTAAACCTCCAACCCCTAGACTTTACAGTGCCAGCCCAGCACCTAAACCTTTAGCACCCAGACTTTACAGTGTCAGCACCTAAACCTCCAGCCCCTAGACTTTACAGTGCCAGTACCTAAACCTCCAGCCCCTAGACTTTACAGTGCCAGCACCTAAACCTCAGGCCCCTAGACTTTACAGTGCCAGCACCTAAACCTCCAGCCCCTAGACTTTACAGTGCCAGTACCTAAAAACTCCAGCCCCTAGACTTGACAGTATGAGCACCTAAACCTCCAGCCCCTAGGCTTTACAGTGTCAGCTCCAACCCTTGACTTTAAAGTGCCAGCCCATAAAAAATTCAGCCCCCCAGTGTCTATTTTGCATATGAATTGATAAAGTTCCTGGTGCATACATCAGACATATCCACCAATGGAAGCCAAAAGAGTGTCCCTTTGGCCTCCAACATAGAAGAACATTGCGGTATTACAACATAGAGCAAAGTACAGTAATAATTTGTGACTTGTGATTTTTTTTGCTGTTAAAATTTTAGGAAATGTTCTTGGAGCTGTTATATGGAGAATCCCAGGGATGTCAATGAGTACAATGGCCACAATAATACAACCCCAAAGGCAATGGTGAGTGCTAAAAACAAATTCATTTTACCGTAATTTTTCTTTTCCGAAAACGGCGTAATGTTTATAATGTAAGCAGCCTAATGTGGGTGGGGCTGAGATACCAGAAAATGAGCAGACACAGCCCAGACGATCAGTCACAATAAAGATACCTATTTTGACTACTTCCCGGTGAATGGAGATGATTTATGAAAACAGAAGTAATCACAGTTTGGCAGCAAATGTTGAGTCTAATGCCCGAATACAGGAAAAATACTCAGCGCGTGAGGAGAGGGGATGAAAGCCATTCACTACAATTATACATGGAAGGCTGACTTCATGACAAATATTATAGGGAGGTCTCTGGGCAGTGCCCTGTAGGTATCATTATTAGGGCACAAAGGGGAATTTTAGGAAGAGTCAGATTAGGCAATGTGATAGGCCTACCTAAAAAGATGTGTTTATACATAACACTTAAAGGGGTTGTCCACATTTGGGGCCTTATGACCAAAAGGCCACCAGGCCTGTGGATGGAAGCATATCCCAATTGTCAATACCTGGTTTGACGGGGTCACGTGTGCCACTGCAGCCAATGCCTGGCTAGTGACAAGCTCCCCATTCGTCATATCAATGGGTCATTGGCTGTAGCGTCACATGTGACGTCAAACCAGGTGTTGACAAATGGGACCACAGTGTGGCAGCAGGGGACTGAAGGAGCTGAATGCCTACAGCTGGGAGCAGGTAAGTATGCTTCCCTTCACAGGTTGAGCAACATCGGGGGGTCTGGTTGTAGTGGTCCACGGCTTAAGTGTGAAATAAGTGTTTCCTATGTATACTGCACGAGGAGTTAACAGGCTGTTAGTAACCTTTACTAGGTGGGGCTGTTCCCCTCCCCTTATATAGGGCAAGACAGAACAGTGTAGAAGAGAGTGGTAAGAAGAAGCAACCCGGGAAATGAACAAAGATGTAGAGAAGAAGCTTTAAATCAGCCTCTGAGGAGGAAAAAGAGAACTTTGTGGAGTATACCAGTGTGGAGGAGAGGTGGGTGTAAAAAACTGTGGAGAAAAATTGCAGAGAGACTTGTGGACTCCATAGCCACCTTGTCCAGGAGATAAAAGGCTTCGGGAGCCTGGACATACTTTAGAACAGACTGAGGTTCCACTAAGGCTAGGTTGAAATCTGCCGCAGAACCTCTGGCAGGCTGCTCTCTCCACTTTCAGCATTGCTGGATACTGCCATCTTCCCTTCAGACTCCACTGACTGTAATGGGGTCTGGCAGAGATCTGGCATTTTCTGCCAGAACTGCTGACAGGAACAACCGGACACAGATGTGAAAGTAGCTTAAAGGGACACTGACAGACCCGTACAGCATATAAAGTGTTTTATATCATACTATCAGTCTTAATGTGCTTAACCCAATCATACTATTATCCCCCTGTCTGCCTTTCCTATACTTTTAAAAAACGTTTTTCTTGATATTGTCGGGCATTTTCATAGGTATATATATTGATACCTGGTCATATTATATTCAAAATGCATGCTCATTGTCTTTAAGAAACAGTTTGAGCCAAAGTTTTGCTGTGTGGTAGAAACAGGCCAAGATGAAGTCATGCCAAGCTCAATCTGTGTAAAAATACAGAGAGTATTGTGTCTTAAGAGTTATTGCCACAAATGTGGTCTTATCTGTAAGGGAGTACACTGGATTCTCCAGACATGTCTTAGAGAACAAGGCACATTCATACCATAATGGCCCATAGATCAAGAGTGTCAATGAGACTCCAAGTTGTCTATCTTTAGTTGATACAAAATGTCTACATTTATCCTTATCTCTGATTTACGACGACGAGGGTCAAATGTATATGATGCAAAAATACCCTAGTTAAGTCTTTATGGTATGGTGTTAATAGCTTGCACAACAGTGCCATCCCGAGACGGATATCGTTACACCATCCTCCATAGTTGCATTATGGGTAAACATGATCTCATAGGATCTTATTACATATGTTTACACCCCCTTAATTGATTGGAGAATACTAATCCAGGGGTGGTAATGTTAGATTACAAGGGAGATAAATACCCTAGATAGATGAGCCTCAGGGAAGGAGAAAAGAGAGAGGCAAGAACGAGGAAAGCTAAGGAACAAAGGAGGAAGCATAGCATTCCAGGAGCCAACACCCAAGATGAAAGCCATGGTGATGGACCATCCAGCTTTCCTAGGAGCAGAAGTGAGATTCCTACTAGGACTTGGTAAGAAACACAAAGAATGATGTTTCATTTTATTAAGACTATTTAGATAATGTGGGTAAAATCATAGCATCTATGTTGGCGAACATATTAATTTATTTATCATCTCTTTATATGAGATGTAGTCTTAGATATAGAATAATTGTGAGGCTTCATTCTACCTGCAGAAGAATCAAGTTTCATAATTTATCAGAGTATTAAATGATTGCATACATATATGCATAGATATAGATATATTGATAGTAGCATTCTTCGCCAAGCTAGATGATAAATTCCCACTGTAAGATTTGTTCCAAGTTCTTCCAATGTCTGTTGTCTTAATAGTCTTACCAGGTTATACAGATATGAAAGTAGTCCAGAATAGGACAGAAGTATACATGCAAAAGTAGTCTAGGATTTGACTACTATCTTCTAAGTTATATACTTGAATGGATTTGCCCATTACTACATGTGAGGTGTATTTTAGTTTGGTTAGAGAGGGGTGGGGAATGTATTTATCATTCCATATAGATGTCTAGGATTAGACAGGCCTCTGAACAGGAGTAATGGATATAATGTAACTTCTTGTTTTGATATCCTAACCAAATAGCTTTGTTATAATGTGACAAGCTGTTCCTACCCACATGTGTTTATTTACTTATTGTGAAGCTTCTAGTGCCTGATATCAATGCCATGTATATTAATTGGCATATATCATTGTTTATTTACTTATGATAAGCTTGTAATGCTTCATATATCATTGCCATATATATTCCTTGGCATATATAATCGTGTTTATATACTTATTTGTTTATAATCGTGTAACTAATAAAATCTGCATGTTTTTATAATACCTGTGTATTATTATTTAATGTCAAAAGTTAGGTCTTTAGCATTAATGTCATCTCTCATGAAAAGAACTTATTATCTGAGGAAATAGTCGGCCTCAGATGTGAATTGTATCGATTGGGTTATCTACAATTCACCAGGTCATGATTTCAGGTAGTTTTAAAAAAAATATTTTTATGACCATAATTAATAATTCTTAGTTGAGTTATTATAATCCCGACAATATGTAAATTACCTGACTTTGTGCCCAAGGGGCGGTCCCTCTTCCAGCTTGTGCCCAGCCGCGCCCCAACTGCCGTCGACTAGTGCCGCCCGGCTCATTAATATTCACTGCACTGGGCGGTTTTTCATGCTCCCGACACGGCCAAAATCCTGTGCATGCCCAGTACTGTCTTACTGGCATCGGCCTTACATGTTAGCTGTGCGCCTGCGCCGGATACTGTCCCCGGCACCCTCCAGCTCCATTACTTGAGTGCACCTGCGCCACATAGAGTAGTCGGCCGCACTCAGGTACTGGAGCTAGACGGTGCCGGGGACCGTATCCAGCGCAGGCGCACAGCTAACATGTGAGGCCGATGCCAGTAAGACAGTGCTGGGCATGCACAGGATTTTTGCCACGTTGGGGGCATAAAAACCAGCCCAGTGCAGTGAATATTACGGCACTAGGAGACGGCAGTTTGGGCGCGGCTGGGCACAAAGCTGGAAGAGGAACCGCCCCTTGGGCACAAAGTCAGGTAATTTACATATCAAGAAAAACGTTTTTTAAAAGTATAGGAAAGGCAGACAGGGGGATAATAGTATGATTGGGTTAAGCACATTAAGACCGATAGTATGATATAAAACACTTTATATGCTGTATCGGTCTGTCAGTGTCCCTTTAAGGACTATATCCCGCAGAGAAAATCTGTAGAGCCATATTGTGAGAATTACGAGAAGAGAAAGCGTGTAAGTGCAGTTATAAGTGGCGTGTTGCAACCCCTATTTTCTGGATGCTAATGCTCGAGAGAGACATGCAGTGAAGATTGCTCCAGAGAAAGAACTTGGCCTGTTAACTACCTTTGCAGCCTGTGAAACTGTAAGAACTGTGAAAATTGCAATCTGTGTAAGATCTGCCAGACCATGCATGCTGAGAACTGTAAAGGCTGTATTTGAACTTTGTCAGTAAAGCTTTGTTCTACTATTACACCAGCCTCTTCATTGTATACACCCACACCTGCATCGCTGCACTGTACCAACATCTGCCTGGGACCCTGCCTTGCACCCCATGCAGTACCCCAGGATAGGGTGCTTGTAAAATAGTTTTTTGTTATATAATGTTATTTGATGTATTGCATTGTATCCATACAGTTCTGTATGGATAAGTCAGGGTTAACAATCCTGACTCTGCCTTGTAGGAAGCAGGGAGATGGACTTAGGTCCACCCCTAGTGATGGTGTCTAGTGTTAGCTGAGGAAGAGAGCAAAGCTACATTTGCTCACTTCTTGGAGAATCGCTATCTCTTTGCATCAAGCAAGCCATCTCTACAGTACTCCAGAGAGAGAGAGAGAAAGAAAGAACTAGAAGATCCAGAATCTGCATTTGCTGAGCACTGGAGTCAGTCAGTAAGGTATTTGCTGTTTAAGGCTGATAAAGACTTTACTGCAGTGAGGGGGGGGGGCAATATACCGTTACACGCTTTGACACGGTCCTGGCCAACCGTATTTTAATCCTACACGCCTCAGCTGGGAATAACAGACGAGTTTGTAAGAACCTTAATGCCAGCCTTAGATGCTGCAGAGAGAGACTTTGAAAAGAAAAAAAAAAAGGAGTACTACAGCCCTCATCATTGCTTATATCTATACATAGGGAAGATTTGCACAGTGAATTGTTTGATACTGTTGGATGTACTACAACTGCCATTCTGCACTTTAGCAAAGAGAGACTTTTTTATTTTCTGCTACTGACCTGGTTACTGACTCCAGCACCATTCGCCGGCCACTGCACCTTACACCTCCTGCCTTGCACCCTGACAAAACAACATCAAGGGGACCTGCTCAATATTAGGGAGTATTGGTGTGAGGAATGCCACTGTGATTTATGTGAATAAGGCATCCTCCACGCGACCGTAGTTTCGGTCCACATCCGATCTACATTTTTTGTGGATCAGATGCGAACCCATTCATTTTAATAGGGCCACGAAATATGCAGACAGAACACCATGTGCTTCAAGCATCCATAAGTCACCTCCTGCAGCCCCACAAAAAAGATAGAACACCCTATTCTTGTCTATTTTGAGTATAAAAAAAAAATTGCTGGCATGCACATGACCGCGACCCACAAAATGGATACGGTCAAGTGCATGAGGTCTAACTGTTGCAGCCAGAGCCACGACCACTGCCATCCTCTGCTCTGCTCCTCCCGGGCTGCAGCAATCACAACACCGACCAACACCAAGGGCATCTTGGCTCACATCAGGCAGAAGATCTTCACATCACCCTCCAATCACTGCAGTGAGTGCTGGTGTGAGGTTCACCACTGTAACTACTACTTCCATCATTACTACCACCACTCCAGTTCTCCTCTCCCTTCCTGGGCTTGCTACATGATTAAGGCCCCCGAGTCCGAGGTGGACCAACTCTTTAAATGTGAGGATTAAAGGCGTTGTCTGGGCTTTTACTATTGATGACCTATCCTCAAGATACAGTAGGTCATCAATATCAGATCGGCAGGTGTTCGACACCCGGCACCCCCATCGATCAGCTGTATGACGAGACGGTGCGTGCAGTGCACACGTGCTGTCTCCCTTCTTTCTTCCTTTCCTCTGCTGTTGTCTATGATCTTTGCCATAGACAGCAGCAGCGGACAGGAAGAGATAAGGGAGACAGCACGTGTGCACTGCACGCACCGTCTCCTCATACAGCTGATCGATGGGGGTGCCGGGTGTCAAACCCCCGCCGATCTGATATGGATGACCTATCCTGAGGATAGGTCATCAATGGTAAAAGCCTGGACAACCCCTTTAAAGAGGTTTTACCATCACATACAATGGGGGCATGTCGCTAGGCTATGGGGCATATCCTAACAATATGCCTCCATTGTATGTGATGGGAATACCCCTTTAAGGATGAGCAAACTTCTCAAAAAGTTCAGATTCACACAAAATTTTTAGCGAGAGAAAAATGCTCATTTGTAAATGGATTGTCTGCTTTTCTATATTTATGACGTATCCTCAGGTGAATAGACAGGAGCCATCCCATTGAAGTGAATTGGGACAGCAGAGCTATAATTACACCTACTCGATGCTGCACAGCAAGCAGGTAATTAGTAAGGAGAACACAGCACCTATATGAGTACTGCAGCTCATACTGATCTCTCTCACTCTCTTGTTGGTTCGGGACAAATTGGTTTGTGCTCAAACCAAATTTTTTAAAAAATTTGGCGAACCTGAAGTGAACCGAACCTTGTCAGTTTCACTCATCTCTACTGTGGATGCCGGAAATTAATCTGATTGTTTGGGTAGTGCATTCCAAGGAACTGATGCAGCACAAGAGAAGTTGTGGAGACGAATGTGAGAGGTTCGGATTATGGGGGACATCTGTCTTAGATCATCAAACGTTATATAATAATTGTCTTCTATGTTCTGATATGAGGTTACTGGGAGATTCTGATGACCACCATTTTGGCAGGTGGATTACACATACAGTATTTAGTACACTCATACCATCTCTACAGATAAACCAGGATTGTCTATAGCAGCCACCGTTTTAAATGCAGCTAGCTGGAATGTAATCAAGGATGTGTTCACATTTGCAACCTTTTTTCCTCCCCAGCTAATGGTTTCTCATTTAGAATTAATTTAATTGTATTCTCTGCTATATTTGTGAATCACTATACCTAATGTACTTTTCTGCCATCTAGTGGCCATTTTTATATTTGATTAATGTAAGTTATCTATGGCTGTATTTCATTATATCATTCGTCTTATATCTCCTCCTTTTCTGTGAGCTTACATATTGTGTCCTTGCTCCTTTCCTGTTTGTGAGACATGCATCACAGAGCTGGAGAAAGAATTTTCCTTTCACCTCTATCATCAGTTCCCAAGGTACATTTAATAAATTACCTGCAGGCATATCGATTGCATCTCCCTTACTGGAATTCTTCATGCAACTGTTGTCGCTAGAGGAATTATTATAGCGAGTTCACTATCTTCAATTGCTTGTACAAGAGATTGACACTCACACTTTAGAGATTTCTTTCACATACATCGGTGAAAGAATATAAAGCAAATGTGCAAATAGCAATGCTTAAAGCTAGACCGAGTTGTGTGTACAGCTTACACACAGACCTATGTTTCTCCATGCAAAAAAAATTACAAATAATCCCTATGTAGTCTAATGAAGTGTTACTCCACTGTACCCGTCCATTCTTCTACTGTCCATTGGTTATCAAGAGGATCAGACTACATGTCTGTTTGTAGTCTGTAACGAGACCCGTAGTCAACCTCCATCCATTCCGGCTCCCTGGCTGTCTTTACTGGACTTCCCTTCCCTGTCTGACTATGTCTTGTGCACTGTTGCAGCCAGTGACTTACCTTGGCGGGCTTCAAGCTGCATGTCACTGCTGGGTCATGTGTCTTTTGGAGACACAACACCGCTGAGGCCAGTCATAAAATGCAATGCGCATGTGACCCTGTCCTTGTGGAAGATGACAGGCGGGTACGGAAAGTGCAGTACAGGTACTGCTGTAGACATGGACCTTTAAGGGCAAACTGAGATACCAAGTAGTCAGGCAGTGCCAACAGCCTGGCAGGGACCTCCACCACCATCTCTACCCATGTGGGTGTCAGGGCATAGTGGGGACCTCCATCTAACTTTTTGCACCTCATTATGCTACCTACATTACGTTGCACTGATTGATTAGAGAACAGATGCTACCTTTCAAATAAATGATGACGAGTCTTACATGGCTTAGACACAGAATTGTGTGACTAGAAATGAAAATCTTCGCCAGACATTAAAAGGTTGACGGTGCCATCTTCTCCCTATGGTGAAGAAGCAATAATCCTCTTGGATCAATACCTCTGTGTCATCCCTCCTTCCCTCCATTGGCCACTCTGCAGACTCATCTGCCAGCTGGTGCAGTCTCTTCTGTCTCCATGTGAAAATCTGTCAGTGGTAGATTTTCCTCTCTTGCCAATTTCCTGGGCTTCAGCAGAATACCTATTACCTCCCATCCCAAAGAGACGCCTCTGTAAGCAGCACTCAGTCTGTTTACAAAAATGTGCTTCAGAGCGTGAATCAAAGTACAGCATGTATAATATTCCCTGCTCTGGGAGATTCTCTTTCTTAGATACTGAGATACAGGGCATTTTTCTGCAGGAAATATTAGTCCTTCAGTTGTCCTCTACTGTCGTGCTGTTTGACATCCCACCTGTGTTATATCAGAAGCTGGGGGACAACAAACATGGCTCTTCTCACAGCTCCCACAGCTTTCCTACGCTGTTGACCAATGCGCCTCCAAGGAGTTTCAAGGCATAATGAACCCATTGGTGCCAAGCAAAATGTCCCCTATGAATGTAAACCAAACTGTATTACCACCAACTAATAAAAGCCACAATGCACCCCCCAGAAATAACAGCCAAGGTACCCCATTGGTACTATGTCACAGTGCCTAGATCAGTACCAACCCAGTTCCTAGCCTAGTACTCACAATATTCACAGTACTCAGTAAATAGTCTAGGTGCCAACATAAAAGCCCTGCTTGGGGCCCTCAGATTACCAAAACAAGAGGAACCAAGGTTAAATTTATGCTGTATCTTTTTTTCTGCAGTGTACAGATGTGATTTTGTGAACTTAGTCCTACAAACTAGCAGCACATCTGACACATGTGAACATACAAAGCGAACCCGTCATCCCCTTTATACCACCCTCAATGGACTGCCACCTACAGTCATGGCCGAAAGTGTTGGCATCCCTGAATTTTTTCCAGAAAATGAAGTATTTCTCCCAAAAAATTATTTCAATTACGCATGTTTTCTTATACACATGTTTATTTTCTTCGGGTGTATCGGAGCAACACAAAAAACTGAGAAAAAAAAGCCAACAATGATATCATTTCACGCAAAACACCAAAAATGAGCCAGACAAATTTACTAGCCGCCTCAACTTAATATTTGGTTGCACACCCTTTGGAAGAAATAACTGAAGTGAATCGCTTCCTATAGCCATGAACAAGCTTCTTACTCCTCTCAACTGGAATTCTGGACCACTCTTCTTTTGTGGACCGCGCCAGGTCTCTCATATTTTAAGGGGGGCCTTCTCCCTTAAGCAATTTTATGATCTCTCCACCGGTATTCAATGAGATTTAGATCTGGACTAATTGCTGGGCACTTCAGAACTCTCCGGCGCTTTGTTCTGGATGCTTCTTGAAGTATGTTGGGGGTTATCGTCCTGCTGGAAAATCCATGACCTAGAACACAAACCCAGCTTTCTGACACTGGGCCCTAGATTGCGACCCAAAGTCCTTTGGTAATCTTCAAATTTCATGATGCCTTGCAAACAGTCAAGGCACCCAGTGCCAGAGGCAGCAAGACAACCCCAAAGCATCTTTGTACTTTCACCATATTTCACTGTAGGTACTGTGTTCTTTTCTTTGTAGGCCTCATTCCGTTTTCCGTAAACAGTAGAATGATGTACTTTACCAAAAAGCTCTATTTTGGTCTCATCTGTCCACAAGAGGTTTTCCTGAAAGGATTTTGGCTTACTCACGTACATTTTGGCAAACTGCAGCCTAGCTTTTTTAGGTCTCTGTGTCAGCAGTGGGGTCCTCCTGGGTCTCCAGCCGTAGCGTTTCATTTCATTCAAATGTCGACGGAAAGTTCACGCTGAACCTGATGCACCCTGAGCCTGCAGGACAGCTTGAATTTCTTTGGAAATTGATTGGGGTTGCTTATCCACCACCTGGACTATCCTGTGTTGCAACCTTTCATCAATTTTTCTCTTCCATCCACCTCCAGGGAGATTAGCTACAGTGCCATAGGTTGTAAGCTTCTAGATTATGTTGCGCACCGTGAACAAAGGAACATCAAGATCTCTGGAGATGGACTTGTAACCTTGAGATTGTTGCTATTTTTCCACAATTTTGGTTCTGAAGTCCTCAGACAGTTCTCTTCTCCTCTTTCTGTTCTCCAGGCTTAGTGTGGCGCACACAGACACACAATGCAAAGAGTGAGTCACTTTCTCCCCTTTTTATCTGGTTTCAGGTGTGATTTTTATATCGCCCACACCTATAACTTGCCACAGGTGAGTTTGAACGAGCATCACATGCTTGGAACAAAGTTATTTACCCACAGTTTTGTGTGAAATTATGTCCAATTTGCCTCTATTTTTTGTGTTGTTTCAATACAGACAAAGAAAATAAACATGTGTATAACAAAACATGCATAATTGCAATAATTTTCTGGCAGAAATACTTCATTTTATGAAAAATTTCAGGAGTGCCAACACTTTCGGCCAAGACTGTATCTGGCAATATAAAATTCCTACAGGGAATTTACAGTCTAATGCTGGTAGCTCATGGTGGATAAGAGTCATGCTCTGCCAGAGAAGAGTCCAGCTTATTCATGAGTTCCTTCTCTCCACCCGACATTGACATTTATCTCCTACTGATAACACTAAGGCCCCTTTCACACGGGCGAGTTTTCCGCGCAGGTGCAATGCGTGAGGAGGACGCATTGCACCCGCACTGAATCCGGACCCATTCATTTCTATGTGGCTGTGCTCATGAGCGGCGATTTTTACGCATTACTTCTGCCTTGCGTGAAAATCGCAGCATGCTCTATATTGTGCGTTTTGCACGCAACGCAGGCCCCATAGAAGTGAATGGGGCTGCGGGAAAATCACAAGCATTCGCAAGCAAGTGCGGATGCGTTGCGATTTTCCCGCATGGTTGCTTAGCAACGGGACCCGATCTCTATTATTTTCCCCTATAACATGGTTATAAGGGGAAATAATAGCATTCTTAATAAAGAATGCATAGTAAAATGAAGTGGAAGGGGTTAAAAATAATAAAAGTTAACTTACCTTAGCCACTTGATCGCGTAATTGCGATCTGTCCTCTCTTTCCCTGCATCAGCTAAGATCTAAAGGACCTGTGATGACGTCACATCACATGGTCCAATCACATGGTCCATCTTACCATGGTGATGGACCATGTGATTGGACCATGTGATGTGACGTCATCACAGGTCCTGTAGATCTTAGCTGATGCAGGGAAAGAGAGGAGAGATCGCAATTACGCAATCAAGTGGCTAAGGTAAGTTAACTTTTATTATTTTTAACCCCTTCATTTTACAATGCATTCTTTATTAAGAATGCTATTATTTCCCCTTATAACCATGTTATAAGGGAAAATATTCAATTCTCCAGAAGACCCGAAACCGGACTTCAGTAATGAAGTCCGGCTTCGGGTTGGGTACCAAACATGGGGATTTTTCTCATGCGCGTGCAAAACGCGTTACAAACGTTTGCACCCACGCGGGAAAAACGCGCATATTCCCGCAACGCACCCGCCTCTTATCCGGGCGTCAAACATGACGCCGTGTGAAAGATGCCTAAGGAAATCACTACCGATGATTGGCAGGAGAAAGGGAGTTCCCGAACCAGCTGGACTCTTCTCTGGCAGCACGTGACTCTTCTATGGCATGCGCTGCTCATTCAGACGACCCTATGTGTGTTGCTGTCTGCAAATTGCGGATCCACAAAACACGGATACCGGAATTACGGACAAGAATAGAACGTGTCAATTCAAAAGAAATGGACGGCACTGTGCATTTACCGAAGTCCGAGTGCACGGTCAGCAGGTCGGGGCCCCATACAAATGTAATGAATGGACCGGCACTCCGCAATCTTGTGTAGAAAATTTCTTTATTCGTCACTCATATGTGTGACGAATTAAGAAATTTTCTACATAAGATTGCGGAGTGCCAGTCCATTCATTACAGGAATAGAACGTGTTCTATCTTTTTCGCGGGGCCACATAATGGACGTACGAATGTGGACTGCAAACAGTCATGTGAATGGGCCCCTAAACTTTAGCCAGAATGTCTGTTGCTACTTTACACTGCAGCAGTATACAGGATATGACAGGTTCCCTTTAAAGGGAAAATTTGAGGCTATGAACTCTTTTAATTGGGTCCCACAAATGTAAGTTTCTAAGATGCTCTGTACAATATACTGTAATTTCTTAACACGAAAGGCAACATCTATTGCAGCATGTTACTGGCCTACCCAAAAGAAATTGCCAAAACACTGCCCTTCCTTTGACATCACTTCCTGCTGTGCAGCTATTGGTTTAAACTGCACTTCCTTTGAGATCACTTCCTGCTGTGCAGCTATTGGTTTAAACTGCACTTCCTTTGACATCACTTCCTGCTGTGCAGCTATTGGTTTAAACTGCACTTCCTTTGACATCACTTCCTGCTGTGCAGCTATTGGTTTAAACTGCACTTCCTTTGACATCACTTCCTGATGTGCAGCTATTGGTTTAAACTGCACTTCCCGGACTTCATGCTCTGCTCGCCCCCTGCAAACACTCTATACATAATACTATTATTAGGGAGGACTCTCTGCTTCATTTGCTCACTCCTCTATTTGTACTATAAAGCAAGAAATATTATCTGAAAAGGAGCAGAGAGATCTCAGTATTACCAGTATTATCTGCATGATGGAGGGGCAGGAAGCTACTGCGGAGCAGGAAGTGATGTCAGAGAAGAAGCACTGTTTTGGTTCTTCTACCAGTAACATACAGCGGTAGTTGTTGCCCTTGGTGTTAAGGACTTATGGTCTACAGGGCACCAAGGCCCTCGAAATTCCTAGTGACTAACCGTCCATCAATCAAAACTTTATGGTCTGTCTGACATGTCATAGAAGTCTTATGGTAGAAACTCCCTTGAAGGGGTGTTTCTACCTCAGGTCTATGCAAAGATCCGTGAATTTGGTGCAAATTCACAAAGCATCATGGTCCTAATTTAAGTAAGGTGTTATGTTCTGTATGTAGCGGCTTCTATGTCTATATATACACCCTGTGGTGAACTGCATGCAGGGTAATTTATTATTTTTCGTGTATGGAGAGGATACAGAGCTTTGTATATTATCCGCTATCTACATTATACACTTGAATTATTTTCCAGCTGCGCTCATCTCGGTATGTAAATTTCAGATGCCTCAGGTATCGGCGCACGGAATAAATTTGTTGATAAAGCATTATCAGGCTTGACTGACAGCTAGACCCGGATTGTAGACAACTCCTCAAGATCTAGGCCCAGTGCAGCGGTGAGCAGCCACCCATCCTTCACATCATTAACCGGATTCATTATACATGGATGGCCTGCAATGGCGGTAAGAAGCCTCCTGCATATTCATGTGAGCATGCTGAGAGACGAGAGCGAGCCGGCTGCCTCTCATGGGAAATGTAGTTTTTATATAGCCGCTGGCATAGACTAGTCTACGGTGGCTTGCTACATGGTTTACATCACGTGAGGATGTCTGTATTTTTTTTTTTTACATTAAAAATTTATTCTTTTAGCATATTTTGATTAGAAGGGGTGTGCAAACTTCAATCTGGTGCTGCATTCTCATCTCAGAGGCCAGTGATTCCCAAGTGTCTGTTAGGCTCCGGTGAAGTCACAATGCCCCTTGTAAAGCAGTAAGCAGGACATGAGGATACGTGGGGAGGGGGTGGTGTGGGAACACAGTGGGCTACATTTAAATTAGACATGCTGCAGAACGACCTGGATGCATTAATCCTTTTAGGGGAATTAATAGAGAGGGGTTCTCTGTTCTGGATCAGGAGTGGAGAGTGACTCTCGCTCTGGAGGACCTGTCCTATCCTGCATTATACAGACAACCCATTGATTGGAATAGACACTGTGTAATAATTCATTTCCCCTGTGGTGGTGCTGTAGTGAAATTGAACACTTATTGCCAGGTTTCTCCACAGATTACAAAGAGAAATTTCATGATGGGCCAATGCTCAGAGGGTTGACCAAGCCCTCCTTTTGGCCGCCAGCCAGGTACATAAAGATCTGATACTCTCAGCATTAGTTAAGGTAGGAGCATCAGGTACTTATCCATCTGGCCAGCGGTGTCGGCAGTATATTGTGCTGCACTGTGGTATTTGGTTTTGCAGAGGCAGTATTTTGTGCTGCACTATGGTATTTGGTTTGCAGGGGCAGTATATTGTGCTGCACTGTGGTATTTAGTTCTGCTGGGGCAGTATATTGTGCTGCACTGTGGTATTTGGTTCTGCTGGGGCAGTATATTGTACTGTACTGTGGTATTTGGTTTGCTGGGGCAGTATATTGTGCTGCACCGTGGCATCTGGTTCTGCAGGGGCAGTATATCGTGCTGCACTGTGTTATCTGGTTCTGCTGGGGCAGTATTGCATGTTGCACCATAGTATTTGGTTCTGCTGGGGCGGTATTTTGTTCTGCACTACTATGATATTGCTGGCCTTGCCTACTTCTGTTGAACCTGCCTACAACATGGGACTATTTTAGTTTTGTCTTTGTCCATAGCCACATTAAGGTCACAGCCCACTCCTGCCAGCAGTTTTCATGGGTAATCGCTTATGATAGGAAAAAAGGACATAGGCCACTACCTACACAGGAGCACAACCAGACGGCCTATGCATGTCTATGTCATGCAGCTGTCACATTGAGAATGCAGTGCAGTCCACGCATAGTATGTCATAGAGCAAGGTTAGCTGAACAGATATATAGTAAAACATAGTAACATAGTATATAAGGCTGAAAAAAGACATTTGTCCATCCAGTTCGACCTGTTTCCTGCAAGTTGATCCAGAGGAAGGCAAAAAACCCCTGTGAGGCAGAAGCCAATTTTCCCCACTTAAGGGGAAAAAATTCCTTCCCAACTCCAATCAGGCATCAGAATAACTCCCTGGATCAACGACCCATCTTTAGTAGCTGTAGCCTGTAATATTATTATGCTCCAGAAATACATATATAGTTATATATACAGATATAGTTTTCTTAGAAAATTACACTAGAACTTTAAGGGGCCAGTGGTGGTCCTACATACAGCATTCCCTAAATGACAGGTTCCCTTTAAAAGAGTTTTTCCTTTACGTCACAGGCAGAGGTTGTAGCACTCTCACCTGAGCACCTAGACCCCTTCCCACAACTGATTGGCAGGTGTGTCAGGAGTCAGATCTCCACAGATGAGATACTAATGAGCTATACTGAGGATAGGTCATCAATAGGTCATCAGTCCCAGAGAACCCCTTTTGCATGTGCAGCAAATGTTCAATGCAGTGTATAGTTAAACCAGTCCTTCTTTATTTTCAAAACTGTCTTGCTCCTTTCCTGTCAATATCCTTCTTCATTTCCCTCTCCATCCTGCTTTTCTACCATCCCTGTCCTGCTCCTTTTCCATCCCTGTACTGCTTTTCTTCACCTCCTGTCCTGCTCCTCTACCATCCATGTCCTGCTTCTCTTCTGTCCCTGTCTTTTGCATTTTCCCTCTCTGCCGTACTCTTATTCCTCCCTCTTCTGCTACTATTCTGTCCCTGGTCTGCTTCTCTTCCATCTCTATTCTGCTCCTCTTCTTTCACTGTCCTTTTTTGTTATGTTTCTCTTACATCCCTTCCTGCTCCTATACTTTCTGTGTCCTGCTCCTCTTCCACCCATGTACTGTCCCTTTTCCATGCTCCTCTTCTGTCCCTTTCCTGCTTATTTTTGATCCCTGTTTTGCTCCTTTCAATCCCTGCCCTGCTTCTTTTCTGCCCCTATCTTGTTCTTTTTCCATCTCTACCCTGCCCCTCCTCTTTTCCTGCTCCTATTCTGTCCCTACCCTCCTCTTCTTTCCATGTTTTGCTCCTCCTCTTTCCCTGTCCTGCTCCTTTTCCATTTTTGTCCTGCTCCTCTTCTGTCCCTGTCCTTCTCCACTTACATCCCTGTCCTGCTCCTCTTCTTTCCCTGTCCTGCTCCTTTTCCAACCCTATCACAGAGTTCTTATACCCCTTTCCTGCTCCTTATCCGTCTCTGGGTTGCACCTCTTCTGTCCATGCCCTGTTCCTCTCCAATCCCTGTCCTGCTGCTCTTCCATCTCTGCTATGCTCCTCTTCCGTCTTTGTCTTGCTCCTCTTTCATCCCTATCTTGCCTCTATTCTTTTCCTTTCCCTCTCCTCTTCCCTCTTTGTCCCACTGTTCTTATGTTCTGCCCTGCTCCTCTTCCATCCCTGTCTCTGTCTTGCTCCTCTTCCGTCTCTGTCCTGCTCCTCTTCAGTCTCTGTCCTGCTCCTCTTCCGTCTCTGTCTTGCTTCCCTTCCGTTTCTGTCCTGCTCCTCATCCGTCCTTGCCCTGCTCTTCTTCCATCCTTGTCATGAATCTTTTCCACAATGTCTCAAACATGTTTACTAGAGAAAAATGCCTTCATATTTGAACTTGTACTCCAACATCATTATTGGTGCCTGGACCTACATGATGGTAGCTGCACTGGACTGTGTTATTTGGGAGGTACCACCAAGGGCATCACCCAAACTCAAGCCAAACGTTGACAGGACAACCCCAAAACAGGGAGCCATGTATTGTGGCACCACAACCCATCTACAGTATGTAGAAGCCGCACTGTCCATTGCCCATAAATGAGGCAATAAGTGTCTTCTTTAGGGAAAGTTCGGAGCAGGATCTGGCCATCCATGAAGATGACCTTCTAAAACTAATATGGCCATCCTGTCAGTCAAACTGACCCTCCATGTCTGTTTTGGACTTGCCATGCACTTTACAAGAAGGGGAAAAGCTGCTTGTCTTCTAGGAAAACTAAGATGCTGGATTCTCGTACTCCCCAGCAGAAGACATTATAGGCAGTTGTGGTGCCAACAAACCCATTAGATCTTTGGTGGATCCCACAAGCTATGTAAAAAAGAAAGCTGCTATGAGCAACAGGGACATTTTTTATTGTGCCATGATACCACTATACAATATCTACAGCCTTACACAGGAAGGCAAGTCAATCTACTATATAACGGAGAGATGAAGCATCAAGAGTTAATGGGGTTCTCCAGGCACAACCACTGATGAACCTATACCTAGGATTGGCTATATGTAATCCGTGAGGATTCAACATTTGGGTCCGCACTTCGCCAAAAGATCAGAAGAGAAAAAGGGGCTGAGATGCAGGCCTGGGCAATAAAAAACCTCCATGGGAATCCAGGAGGTCAAACCTCCTCCAACTATTCACTGACTGCCTATAGGAAGAGAGAAACACACTTTTTTTTATTTTTTAACTGTCCAAATATCTAATTGATGCTGTTGTTGCAGCATCCTGCTCCAGAGTTGCAGTACACAAAGGCTGAAACAACTACAAAAGCAAGCCAGTGGAAAGGAGAGCTGTAGAGGAAGTCCAGTAGAGATAACTTGTCTGAAAAGGACTTATTGGCTCTACGGCACATTTGTCTAGGAGTTAGCTTCAGTTTCATGGAAACTGATCATCTGTGTGAGAATCTCCACATCCCACTACAAAAGAGTGGAATGGCAACCTGCTCAAAAAAGATGCAGAACAGCTTGCCTGCCATGAGGGGACTCCCTCTGATTGCGTTATATTGTCTAAAATATGCACTCCATATCTGAATGCTTATGTCAGAGTCAGTTAGTGAAGTGCAAAGTAAGGAAGACTATTTTAAAGAGACACTTTGGCCTATTATCTACCTGTGCAGCTGTGAAACCTGAAACATCTGTGAAAAGTGCATTCTGTACCATCTGCCAGTCCATTGCATGCTAAGACCTGTCCTGATCTGTTTGCATTTGAATTCTTCAGTAAAGAAAAGTTCTACTGTACAACTGCCTCGTCACTGCTTCCTGGACTACTATTACACTGCAAAGTGTTGGCATTATGACAATCAGGACCCTGCTTTGTACCTCAAAACCTTCAACACCAAGGGTACCTCAACCGTCACCAGGCAGGAGGTCCCCAAAACAGGAGTTTGCCCGAAGGTAAGAAAAGTGCCCCCTTTCCATCACTGCACACTAGCCCAGAGAGCATCAGTACAACAACTACTACACCCATCTGGCCGCTGCAGTGTCACAGTTTGAATGACAAATTCATCACTGCTACATTGGAAACATCCAGAAGCCTAGAGGAAAAAGGGTAAACCTCCTGGACAACTGGAAGACTTGGCAAATATCCTGGGTGCCACAGAAGCCTCCTGGCAGAAGAGCCCGGTAAGCGTGTAGCACCGGGATGCTGCGTCATCAGCATCCAAAAACAGATAAAGGGGGTGAAGTCGCAACGCAATGAGGGGGTAAGATCTACTGAAAAAGAGGCATGGCCTGTGATAAGGCGCTGCCAAGAAAAATACCCATTTGGTATGTATGATGTTTATATACACATAGCACAAGCCGCATGACTATGTTGTGGGTATCACATCACACAAGACATCAGTCTGAGCAATACAAAAAAAAACAGTGCACCCCAGCAGCATATCAGACTTTCATCACCACCCAAAATTCACTGCACAGTCATAAATACATCAGCCCCAGAATGCATTGAACTGGACAGGCCTATAAGACCCAGGATGAATAGCATGAGGATGCAATATCTCTCCCAGTTACACATTATGATGCAGTGGTTTCCTAGCAACCGATACCAGAGAGAGCGTATCATGGTCAGGATATAATACAAAGACACTGACAGCTTAAAGAAATACAGGAGCCGGATGTATGAAGCCTGTATATATAGAAAGGACGGGAGGACCGGGTCAGTCTATCCATTTAAAGGGAACAAGACCCCTGGTGGATGCCCTGATATAATCAAAGCTGGAAAATAAAAATCTTCCCACATAAGCTCCTCCCCCTTGTGAGCTTTCAGCAATTTAAAAAAGCAGAAAGGAGTCACATGACATGCCTCTCTGACTTCTAGGAAACAGGAAGTATTCCATTTCAGGGAAACATTCTCAGGTTCCTGATACATTTTTCTTAAGAAATGTACAAAATGCAGTCACTCCAAACATATTTTTATAGGGCATCATACAAATAAACAAATGTAAAGAGAACCAGACCTGTTGACACTTTCCCTTTAATTAAAGGGGATTTCCAACATATCAGTTTTATGACATGTAAATAGGACTGTGTCACTCTCCGGTAAAAATAAAAAGGAGTTGTGAAAAGAAACTTCTATAAATTTCATTTCAACTGCATCATAAGACGTCATCAAACTCTAACGCAGAAAAAACCCTTTACAAGATTGACAATGATCATGTCAGTCTTTTAAAGACGTTAACACATGATGCAACACAGCTGTATATCAAATTGTGGGTCGTCCATGTAATCCGAAATTTTTATGATTGTGAAAATAATAAATTACCGTTCAATCCATCATATACACATGTTCACTGCCAATGTCAGACATAGTTGAAAAGCACAATATAAAGGAGAAAATATAGGAGAGGTTATATGGAGTAATAGAGGAGACATGGGAGATATGGAGTAATAGGAGGAGATATATGTAGAGGTTATATGGAGTATAAGGAGGAGATATAGGAGAGGATATATGGAGTATATGAGGAGGTATAGGAGAGGTTATATGGAGTAATATGAGGAGGTATAGGAGAGGTTATATGGAGTAATAGGAGGAGATATAGGAGAGGTTATATGGAGTAATAGGAGGAGATATAGGAGAGGTTATGTAGAGTAATGGGAGGATATAGAGAGGTGATATAGAGTAATGGGAGGATATATAGGAGAGGTGATATGCAGTAATAGGAGGATATGTTGGGAGAGGTTACAGTATATGGAGTAATAGGAAGGTGTATAGGACAGGTTATATGGAGTAATAAGGAGATAGGAGAGGTTATATGGAGTAATAGGAGGAGATATAGGAGAGGTTATATGGAGTAATAGGAGGAGATATAGGAGAGGTTATATGGAGCAATAGGAGGAGATATAGGAGAGGTTATATGGAGTAATAGGAGGAGATATAGGAGAGGTTATATGGAGTAATAGGAGGAGATATAGGAGAGGTTATATGGTGTAATAGGAGGAGATATAGGAGAGGTTATATGGAGTAATAGGAGGAGATATAGGAGAGGGTATATGGAGTATTAGGAGGAGATATAGGAGAGGATATATGGAATAACAAGAGGAGATATTGGAGATTATATAGATGAAGTAATAGGAGAAAATAGGAGAGGTTATATGGTAGAGTAATATAAGAAGATATACAGAGTGGATAAATTGAGTAATAGGAGGAGATATAGGAATTTATATATGGAGTAACAGAAGGAAATATGGAGTAATAAGAGGAGATATGACAGAGTTTATAAGGAGTAACAGGATGATATACAGAAGAGGTTATATGGAGTAATAGGAGGAGATATAGGAGAGGATATATGGAGTAATAGGAGGAGATATCGGAGAGGATATATGGTGTAATAGGAGGAGATATCGGAGAGGATATATGGTGTAATAGGAGGAGATATAGGAGAGGATATATGGTGTAATAGGAGAAGATACACATGAAAGGATATGTTGAATAAGAGGAGAAGATATATGGAAAGGATATATGAACTAATAGGAGGAGTTATAGGGAGAGTTTATATGGAGTAATAGCAGAAGATATATGAGAGGAAATATTTAGTAATAGGAGGAGATATAGGAGAGGTTATAAGAAGTAAGAGGATGAGATATAAGGAGAGCTTGTATGGAGTAATAGCACAAGATATAGGAAGAAGTTATATGGATTAATAGTAGGAGATATTGAAGATTATATATGAAGTAACAAGAGAATATAGGAGTGGTTATATGGAGTAATATAAGGATATATAGGGAGTGGATATATGGAGTAACAGAAGGAGATATAGGGAGAGGATATATTGAGTAATAAGAGGAGAATATAACACAGTTTATATTGAGTAACAGAATGATATATATAGGAGAAGTTATATGGATTAATAAAAGTAAATATAGGAGAGATTATATTGAGTAAAAGGAGAAATATAGAAGTTATATAAAGTAGTAGTAGTAGTAGATATAAGAAGTTATATGGAGTAATAGGAAGAGATATAAGGGAGGTTGTATAGAGTAATAGGAGGAAATATAGGAGAGGTCATGTAGAGTAATGGGAGGATATATAGGAGAGGTGATATGCAGTAATAGGAGGATATGTTGGGAGAGGTTACAGTATATGGAGTAATAGGAAGGGGTATAGGACAGGTTATATGGAGTAATAAGGAGATAGGAGAGGTTATATGGAGTAATAGGAGGAAATATAGGGAGAGGTTATATGGAGTATTAGGAGGGAATATAGGACAGGTTATATGGAGTAATAGGAGAAGGTGTAGGTTATATGGAGTAATAAGAGGAGATATAGGAGAGGTTATATATAATAATAGGAGGAGATATATGGAGAGGTTATATTAAGTAATAGAGGAGATATGGGAGATATGGAGTAATAGGAGGAGATATAGGAGAGGTTGTATGGAGTAATAGGAGGAGATATACACAGTGCCTTGCAAAAGTATTCACCACCCTTTTTTCGTGTTTTGTTACATTACAGCCTTAAGTTTAATGTTTTGTTAATCTGAATTTTATGTGATGGATCAGAACACAATAGTCTAAGCTGGGGAAGTAAAATGAGAAAAATGTATAAATAAAACAATTGTTAAGAAATAGAAAACAGAACATTGTCCTGTGCGTATGTATTCACCCCCTTTGTTAGGAAGCCCATAAAAAGCTCTGGGGCAACCAATTACCTTCAGAAGTCACATAATAAGTGACATGATGTCACCTGTGTGCGATCTGTGTCACATCATCTGTCATTACATATACACACCTTCCCCAGAGGCTGCAACCCTAAGCAAGAGGCGTCACTAACCAAACACTGCTATGAAGACCAAGGATCTCTCCAAACAAGTAAGGGACAATGTTGTTGAGAAGTACAAGTCAGGGTTAGGTTATAAAAAAAATCCAAATCTTTGATGATCCCCAGGAGCGCCATCAAATCTATCATAACCAAATGGAAAGAACATGGCACAACAGCAAACCTGCCAAGAGACGGCGCCCACCAAAACTCACGGAGCGGGCAAGGGGGGCATTACTCAGAGAGGCAGCACAGAGATCTAAGGTAACCCTGGAGGAGCCGCAGAGTTCAACAGCAGAGACTGGAGGATCTGTACATAGGACGCCAATAAGCCGTGCGCTCCATAGAGTTGGGCTTTATGGCAGAGTGGCCAGAAGAAAGCATGTACTTTCAGCTAAAAACAAAAAGGCGCGTTGTGAGTTTGCGAAAAGGCCTGTGGGAGACTCCCAAAATGTATGGAGGAAGGGGCTCTGGTCTGATGGGACTAAAATAGAACTTTTCGGCCATCAAAGAAAACGCTATGTCTGGCGCAAACCCAACACATCCCATCACCCAAAGAACACCATCCCCACAGTGAGACCTGGTGGTGGCAGCATCATGGGGGGGATGGGACTGGGAAACTGGTCAGAGCTGAGGGAAAGATGGACGGGTCTAAATACAGAGATATTCCTGAGCAAAACCTGTACCACTCTGTGCGTGATCTGAGGCTAGGACGGAGGTTCATCTTCCAGCAGGACTGACCCCAAACACACGGCTAAAGCAACACCTGAGTGGTGTAAGGGGAAACATGTAAATGTGTTGGAATGGCCGAGTCACAGCCCAGATCTCAATCCAATAGAAAACCTGTGGTCAGACATATAGATCGCTGTTCACAAGCGCAAACCGTCCAACCTGAAGGAGCTGGAGCAACAAGGAGGAACGGGCAAAAATCCCAGTGGTAAGATGTGGCCACCCCATAGAGACTTGTCCAAAGGGACTTGGCTCTACAAGTATTGACTTTAGGGGGTAAATAATTATGCACATTTACTTTTTCTGTTATTTTGTCCTATTTGTTGTTTGCTTTACAATAAAAAAAAAAAACACATTAAAGTTGTGGGCCTGTTCTGTAAATTACATGGTGCAAATCCTCAAACAATCCATGTTAATTCCAGGTTGTGAGGCACCAAAGCACGAAAAAAGTCAGGAAGGGGCGGGGGGCTGAATACTTTTGCAAGGCATTGTATAAAAGGATATATGGAGTAAGAGGAGCAGATATATGGAAAGGATATATGAACTAATAGGAGGAGATATAGGGAGAGCTTATATGGAGTAATAGCAGAAGATATAGGAATAAATTATATGGATTAACAGGAGGAGATATTAAGGATTATATATGAAGTAATAAAAGAATATAGGAGAGGTTATATGGAGTAATAGGAGGAGATATAGGAGAGGATATATGGAGTAATAGGAGGAGATATACAGATGTAGCATGGTTAGCACTCCTTTTTTCTGAGATTTCTGAGTTTGGTTATCTAATCTAAGCAAACACCTTCAATTGCTTTTCAATGGCTTTTTTCTCAAGATAATGAAATGAGTTAAGAAATTTGAGTTAACAGCGGGAGTGCTAACCCCGCTGCATCTGTAGGAGAGGTTATATGGAGTAATAGGAGGAGATATAGGAGAGGTTATATGGAGTAATAGGAGGAGATATAGGAGAGGTTATATGGAGTAATAGGAGGAGATATAGGAGAGGTTATATAGAGTAATAGGAGGATATATAGGAGAGGTTATATGGAGTAATAGGAGGAGATATAGAGGGAGGTTATATGGAGTAATAGGAGGAGATATAGGAGAGGTTATATGGAGTAATAGGAGGAAATATAGGAGAGGTTATATGGAGTATTAGGAGGAGATATAGGAGAGGTTATATGGAGTAATAGGAGGAGATATAGGAGAGGTTATATAGAGTAATAGGAGGAGATATAGGACAGTATATATGGAGTAATAGGAGGAGATATGGGATAGGTTATATGGAGTAATAGGAGGAGATATAGGAGAGGGTATATGGAGTAATAAGAAGAGATATAGGATAGGTTATATGGAGTAATAGGAGGAGATATAGGAGAGGATATATGAAGTAATAGGAGGAGATATAGGAGAGGTTATATAGAGTAATAGGAGGAGATATAGGAGAGGATATATGGAGTAATAGGGGGAGATATAGGACAGTATATATGGAGTAATAGGAGGAGATATGGGATAGGTTATATGGAGTAATAGGAGGAGATATAGGAGAGGGTATATTGAGTAATAAGAGGAGATATAGGAGAGGCTATATGGAGTAATAGGAGGAGATATAGGAGAGGTTATATGAAGTAATAGGAGGAGATATAGGAGAGGTTATATAGAGTAATAGGAGGAGATATAGGAGAGGTTATATGGAGTAATAGGAGGAGATATAGGAGACGTTATATATAATAATAGGAGAAGATATAGGAGAGTTTATATGAAGTAATAGGAGGAAATATATGGAGAGGTTATATGGAGTAATAGGAGGAGATATAGGAGAGGATATATGAAGTAACAGGAGGAGATATAGGAGAGGTTATATGAAGTAATAGGAGGAGATATAGGAGAGGTTATATGGAGAAATAGGAGGAGATATAGGAGAGGTTATATGGAGAAATACGAGGAGATACAGAAGGGGTTATATGTAGTAATAGGAGGAGATATAGGCGAGGTTATATGAAGTAATAGGAGGAGATATAGGAGAGGATATATGGAGTAATAGGAGGAGATACAGGAGAGGTTATATGAAGTAATAGGAGGAGATATAGGAGCGGTTATATGAATTAATAGGAGGAGATATAGGAGAGGGTATATGGAGTAATAGGAGGAGATATAAGAGAGGATATATGGAGTTATAGGAGGAGACACAGGAGCGGGTATATGGAGTAATAAGAGGAGATATAGGAGAGGTTATATGGAGTAATAGGAGGAGATATAGGAGAGGTTATATGGAGTAATAGGAGGCGATATAGGAGAGGATATATGGAGTAATAGGAGGAGATATAGGAGAGGTTATATGGAGTAATAGGAGAATATATAAGATGATGGTATAATGAGTATTATCAGGGTTTTCTGGAAGTGAAAGGACATTTGTGCACATATGTGTATATATATATATATATATATATATATACACATACATACACAGTATGTATATATACACACACACACACACACACACACACACACACATATAACCATATGTGCTACATGTAGGTATAGCCATTGAAAAGAGGAGGGGGAGAAGGAGGGGTAGTGAATAGGATGGAGGGAGGAGTAGAGCTATAGGGTGGCAGTGAAGATATGCCAGGACTAAGAAATGATGGAGCATTACAGTAAATCCAGCAGGAGATCTGAGACCTGCACAGTAAAGTGCTAGCCAATAAAACCCAAGACAAAAAAGTGTAATAAATAAGGCACTGGGGCAAGCACTGTACCTGCAGCCTCCTGCGTCTGATGATGGCAGAATCATCCATGTCATATGGAGAGTGCGGAACAGAGAGAATGAGACAGGGAGGGGGGAAGATACAGGCAGGAAAGCAGAGAGAGGGAGGAGAGGAGTGGGGAGGGGTAGGAGGGAAGGAGGCTGGCACTCTGCTATACCCTCATACATCCACACAAAAGACCAGCTACACTCTATGTCACCGAGGGAGGGGAGACACCGGCTACAAACACTGACCAAGCCCACAGGTCAGCCACCGAAAAATGTCACAGGTACACTGCACAGACAGGAGTGGAAGGTGATGATCCTGTGCCAAAAAATTATGGAGCTGTCCCTGGTGCTGAACCTATCCACACAACAATAACTACAGGGATAACCATACTGCACTGTATAATGAAATTATCTGTACACTGATAATAATCACACCGTATAATGGTAGTATCTATACACTGATAATAATCACACCGCATAATGGTAGTATCTATACACTGATAATAATCACACCGTATAATGGTAGTATCTATACACTGATAATAATCACACCGTATAATGGTAGTATCTATACACTGATAATAATCACACCGTATAATGGTAGTATCTATACACTGATAATAATCACACCGTATAATGGTAGTATCTATACACTGATAATAATCACACCGTATAATGGTAATATCTATACACTGATAATAATCACACCGTATAATGGTAGTATCTATACACTGATAATGATCACACCGTATAATGGTAGTATCTATATACTGATAATAATCACACCGTATAATGGTAGTATCTATACACTGATAATAATCACACCGTATAATGGCAGTATCTATACACTGATAATAATCACACCTTATAACGGTAGTATCTATACACTGATAATAATCACACCGTATAATCAGTAGTATCTATACACTGATAATAATCACACTGTATAATGGTAGTATCTATATACTGATAATAATCACACCGTATAATGATAGTAACTATACACTGATAATAATCACACCGTATAATGGTAGTATCTAAACACTGATAATAATCACACCGTATAATGGTAGTATCTATACACTGATAATAATCACACCGTATAATGGTAGTATCTATACACTGATAATAATCACACCGTATAATGGCAGTATCTATACACTGATAATAATCACACCTTATAACGGTAGTATCTATACACTGATAATAATCACACCGTATAATCATAGTATCTGTACACTGATAATAATCACACTGTATAATGGTAGTATTTATACACTGATAATAATCACACTGTATAATGGTAGTATCTATACACTGATAATAATCACACCGTATAATTGTAGTATCTATACACTGATAATAATCACACTGTATAATGGTAGTATCTATACACTGATAATAATCACACCGTATAATGGTAGTATCTATAAACTGATAGTAATCACACGATATAATGGTAGTATCTATACACTGATAATAATCACACTGTATAATGGTAGTATCTATACACTGATAATAATCACACCGTATAATGATAGTAACTATACACTGATAATAATCACACCGTATAATGGTAGTATCTATACACTGATAGTAATCACACCGTATAATGGTAGTATCTATACACTGATAAAGATTGTAATTCTATATCATTTCACAGAGTGCACAATGTTGGGGAGGAATTTGGGGCCATTCTTCCATGTATATTTATTTCAGTTCATCGGTATTCCTTCGCTGGTGCTGCTGGAGAAGGACATCATGTTTTGGGGCTGCTTTGCTGCTTCAGGGTATGGACGCCTTGCGATCATCAGGGGAACAATGAATTCTAAGGTGCAGGAAAATATTTTACAGGAGACTGTAAGGGCAGCGGTCCATGACCTCACATTGAAGGAAAGATGGATGATGCAAGAAAACAATACCTCAAAGCGCACAAGACAACCAACTAAAAAGTGGCTGAAAAAGAAGAACATTTGTGCTGTGGAATGGCGAAGAGTCCTGACCTTAACAAGATACTGCAACAGGACCTGAAGAGGGCTGACACACAAGGTATCCATGAATTGCAGATGAACTGAAACACATGTGCAGGAAGGAATGCTCCAATATTCCTCTTCAATGTTGTGTAAATCTTATTTGCAGTTTCATGAAACATATGATGGAGATGAATGCTGCTAATGTGCTAGCTACAGGTTATTAAATTCAAGGGTTCGCCTTTAATCCCTGGAGGATTGTTGAACAGCCGAAGGACCTGGGGTGACGTCGCCGTCATGTGATCAGTGCAGGGGGCGTGGCTCAGCACTGGATTTGATCCCATGCTGAGCCACGCCCCCTGCACTGATCACATGACGGTGACATAACCCCAGGTCCTTCGGCTTTTCAACAGTTCGGGTTCGTGGAAGCCGCCCCTTATGGATTTCATATGCCAGGATAGTCCGCGGTAGTGGGATCCATAACGGGATGCGGCGATTACCACAACCCGAACGCCAAACTATTTTTTAAAGTTCGCTCATCTCTAGTACTAATATTTCACTTTAGTTTCAGTTTTTGAGCACAGAAATAAAATATGTTGTTATTTGGAAACTATGGACCAGGCGGCTGTTGTTAGAACATAGTATGACTTTATTACTATGGAATAATGATAATAACACTAGCTGGTAATTGACTTTCCAGAACCCATGACAGCACCAGGAGAGGGTATCTGCCCCAGGACAGGAAACTTGCAGGCCTAAAAAGATAGAACCTACTATATGGCCTTAGAGAGAACAGGAGAATATAGTAGTTTAACAAGTTTTTCCAAGGAATGAAGGGAGCTGTCATGGGTTCTGATGAGTGTAATGTTTCCCTTCACCCATGACAGCAGCTGGAGAGAGTTAATATCCCCAGGGTGGGACCACCGGTTACAACACTTTCCTGCCAAAGGAAAGCTCAGACACAGAAAGCAAATTCAGCCTGGAATGGTGGAAAAAGATGAAGCCTGTGTAGCGGTCTTAAAAACTGCCTTACAAGTGGCCAAGGCTCTAGTAGAATAAGCTCAAAGGTCTGACGGTACACACTCCCCTCCTTACTCAAAAGCCATAACAATGGCCTAGCCTGGTCCTTGGCACAATACTAAACCCCTTGAAAGCTTCAATATAATGCAGACGGAATCTCCTGACATCTAAACTATTGAAATGTCTCAGTTCTGATCTAGTGTTATGTAAGGAAATACTAGGGTCACCATCCAATACCACAACCAGCAAACGTAAAAACTCATACCATTCTTTCTTAACCATACTGGGTGGTAGAAAGCCATGGCTACCCCTAGGTCCTTCACCAAAGCTGGACCCAGGTTAAATCTGTGGAGTAAGGCAGCAGAAAACTGTCGCAAGCTCGCAAGAAGCAGAGCTACCCTAAGGGCAGGGGAGCAAAGAGTGGTGGACAAGCAGGGTCAGAACCAAGAGAGAAAGATAGAGCCCAAACAGCAGACAAAGGGTTAATCCAGGAACTAGCCACGGTAAGGATACCAGGAGGATCAGACGAAGCCAAATTAGCAGACTAGATCCAAAATAGCTGAACAGCTGAATTGAATAATTAAGAAGTGGCCAATTTAACAATACTGATGACAAGTGGAGAGGTTTGCCACACACACTGATCCATAGAGCTAGCATTCGTTCTAGAGCCTGTTTGCAATATACCGTATTTAGGCTTATAATAACAGACACCAGTCCCCCTCCGGAGCATGTCTTCTCTCCATATACTGTATATTGCATGTGGTGTCAGTGACAAGGACAGCGAGAGGCTGAGGAGGGGGTGATCCGTGGCTGAGAGATTCTGCTTATTCTGACTTCTCATTTGCTACCTAATCGGTTCTCGTTCCTGTGTAATCCTTCACATTGCAGCAAAGGTCCCCTCCTGGTCTACCCGGCCATGCAGCACTCCCTGAAGTATTACTCTCCTCCCATCACTTCTAGATCTGGGATAAAGGAACAAGAATCATGGACGTCAAGCTATACGGATGTGTACACACTGCATACATGTCCCCCATGCCTGACCCCTGCACTAATGAAAAGGTCGCAAATTATATTATTGCAACATATCCCTCTCCCAAGATGCCCTATTAAAGTTACCCCATCCTCTCAACTCTTTCTATTCAGCTGGGAGGATGGCATGTGGAGACCCGGGGGGTCTTTATTGTGCCAATAAAGATATTTTACAAACCAGCACCCAAATCTGAATACTTTTGCAATTGCATGTAATTAAAAATGTAGAATAGCTCCTGTCTTAGTAAATCCGGAAGATCGATGTCTAGGATAGACTTAGCCCTGATTAACAAAAACTATTTGAAATATATAACGTGTATGAAATATGAGGCTCGGACTCTATCCGATAATTTACCTCTCTCCATTGAGTTATGTATGGTCGATGATAAATATAGTGTTAGACCTCCATTTAGACTAAATCCCCATTGGATCTTTATAATGGATAACCATGAATTGATTAAACAGGAGATAGAATTTTTTGGGATACCAATTATAACTCAGCAAGGACTCACTTGGTATGGGATGCATTTAAGGACTTTATGGGGGGGGGGGGGTTATTAGTAATATCTCCAACTTAAGGAAAAGCTATGCTAAGAAAGACAGATTTGCAAGAAGCAGTGGCTGCTAGTATGGATGAGTTTTCTAGTAAAAACACAGAACAAACTAGGGAGACAATGCAGAGGACAAGTCAGGCCTATTCTGACTTTCTTCTGGATAAGGCCCCTTGCACACGACCGTATGCCCTTCGAGACATACGGTCCGTGAGCGGGCCATATGTCCCTGATCGGCATACATCGTGCGCACGGGAGCGCACAGCATCATAGGTTACTATAATGCTGTGCACATAGGGCCACCCGCGAGGCTATTCTCCTGCACTCATAATAGTCCCGCTGGCGGCCTGATGCACAGAGCATCATAGTAACCTATGATGCTGTGCGCTCCCATGCGCACGATGTATACCGCACCGGGACATATGGTCCTCTCACGGACCGTATGACTCGGAGGGCATACGGTCGTGTGCAAGGGCCTAAGGCCCAGCAAAGGCTTTTTTTAGGAGACAAAATTATTTCTCTGAATCAGGTCGCCCAGGGAAAATGCTGGCTAGGATGATATCCAATCAGGATCCAAAAAAAGAGATACCATATTTTCCACCCAATAAGAATTTTTTTTAACCAAAAGGTGTGCTTTTGGTGGGTTTTGAACTAATGATGGTCTGTGCATGACACTATTATGGGGGATTTGTGGATGACGCACTGTTATGTGGAGGGGGGGGGGGGGCTGTGGATGGCACTGCTATGGGGATCTGTAGATGGCACTGTTATGGGGATCTGTGGATGGCAGTTATGTGGGATCTGTGGATGGCACTGTTATGGGGGATCTGTGGATGGCACTGTTATGGGGATCTGTGGATGACACTGTTATGTGAGATCTGTGGATGGCACTGTTATGGGGAGGGGCATCTGTGGATGGCACTGTTATGGGGATCTGTGGATGACACTGTTATGGGGTGGGGGATCTGTGGATGGCACTGTTATGGGGTGGGGATCTGTGGATGGCACTGTTATGGGGTGGGGATCTGTGGATGGCACTGTTATGGGGTGGGGATCTGTGGATGGCACTGTTATGGGGTGGGGGATCTGTGGATGGCACTGTTATGGGGTGGGGGATCTGTGGATGGCACTGTTATGGGGTGAGGGATCTGTGGATGGCACTGTTATGGGGTGGGGGATCTGTGGATGGCACTGTTATGGGGTGGGGGATCTGTGGATGGCACTGTTATGGGGTGGGGGATCTGTGGATGGCACTGTTATGGGGTGGGGGATCTGTGGATGGCACTGTTATGGGGTGGGGGATCTGTGGATGGCATTGCAAAGTGGGAGGAGTAGGCGCGCAACGGCAGTGAGTGACGTTACTGCTGCCGGACGCTCTGCCTGCTAAGGAAGCCTGTTAGTAAGTTCAGTACTAATACGGGGAGAGCGCAACTTTAGTTAAACTTATTAAGAGGTTAAGGATTAATGTTTAGAAATACTTCGGAGAGCGGCGGGGCCTGGTGTATTGGGGGACATTGTTATGAGGGGGATCTGTGGATGACAAATATATAGCAGTGGATTCTCTCTTTTTCAGTCCTTACAGATATTCAAAGAGAATCCCTTGATGCCGACCTCTCTTTACAAGAGCTAGAGACCGCTTTGAAAGCCTGTGCGGGAAACTCTTCTCAGGATCTGACGGATTCCCATATGAATTCTATCGTAAATATAGGGAGGTTGTTCTCCCCCGTCTTCTGAAGGTATTTACCCAGGCAATAGAGGACGGTAGTCTTCCGGAATCCATGACGGAGGCGGTAATAGTATTAATACTGAAAAAAAGCAAAGATCCCTAAGACATGGGTTCATATAGGCCGATTTCTTTACTAAATTCTGATGTTAAGCTCTTCTCAAGGATTCTTACTACTAGGTTGTCTTAAGTTATTTAATCTACTATACACCCTGACCAAAATGGGTTTATTCCTAATAAGGGTACCCATTATAATTTGCACCGCCTTTTTGCCAATATTCAGTCCTCCCGGGCGGTCCCTCGCTTCATCCTGTTCTTGGATGCCTCTAAGGCCTTTGACAGGATGGAATGGAGATGCCTCTGGAAGGTCTTAGAGAAGATAGGATTTGGTACTAAGTTTATAAATATGGTTAGGCTTTTGTACAAATCCCCCAAGGCGAGGTTGAATATTAATAAGATGCTTATAAGGTGTATTTTTTGAAGAGCGGTACTCGTCAAGGATGTCCACTCTCTCCATTGTTATTTGATAACTATATTGAGCCCCTTGCTGTTATGGTCAGACAGGATCCTTGGATTGAAGGGTTCAGGACACTGGGAACAGAAGAACGTATTTCTTTATATGCCGACGATGTCTTATTTTACATACAACTTACTAATACTACACTCTCGAGGGTTATTCGAGCCGTTAACTATTTTGGTGAAGTTTAGGGTCTCGACATTAATTGGTCTAAAACTACTCTCTTGCCCTTAGATAGATTAGAACCTCTTGCTGAGGAGATGTCCAGCAATTTGTGGATCTCTGATTCACTTGAATATTTGGGGATCACTATTTCTTCTAAGATCAAAGACTTTTTTTACAGCTTAACTTGATCCCATTAATAACTAAATTGATATCTGAAATAAAGACATGGCTCCGACTCCTGTTATCTAGAGCCGATTGAATATCCTTGGTGAAGATGGTGATTTTGCCCCAACTATTGTATATCCTCAGGACTTCCCCAGTATGGATTGAAGACACATTTTTTAAATTGATTGAGAGTATCATTAATGATTTACTTTGGGGGAGAAAGTGAGTAAGGCTTAAATTGGAGCATTTTTATAAATAAGCCGATGGAACAGCGAGGATTAAGTCTTCCCTGTTTCAAGGGCTATTTTATAGCATCAGTTATGGCTATATTATGAATGGGAGAAGAGTCCTCGTTGTAGAACTTTGGTCAAGAATTCTTCACCTGACAATATCTTTGCTTTATTGGAATCTGGTAAATTAATCAACCCCCAACAGGAATATAGAGTCGCTGTGAAGCTACTTCCTGGGGTACCATCAGAGACTGGTTAGGAATAAAGGGATCCCTTTGTTGTACGCCCCTTTGCCATAATTATTATTTACAGGCCTTAGACGAATTGGTTGGGGATCAGTATTGGCAAAAGAATAATATTTGTTATCTCGCACAGGTTGTTGGGAATGGGCATATTCTTTCTAGTTCGGAGTTAGCACAAAGAGAAAATATACCTAATTTATCTTGGTTTGGCGTTATTTCCAGTTAAGTTCGGCACTTTCTAGTATAAAATAAAAATCCCTTTTTCATATAGACACTTCCACATTTTTGCACGATTTAATTGTAAAGCCAGCACAGAGGGTTAAGATTTCTCAATGTTATAAGTATTTACTGTATTTTTCGCACCCAATGATAAGACGCACCCCAGATTTTAGAGGAGGAAAATAAGAAAAAAATATTTTGCATCGGACTTCATATCAGCCCTCTATGTCAGACCCCCATCAGACCTCAGATCAGCCCTCTATGTCAGACCCCCATCATACCTCAGATCAGCCCTTAATGTAATACCCCATAAGACCACATGTCAGCCCTTAATGTAATACCCCCATCATACCTCAGATCAGCCCTTATTGTAATACCTCATCAGACCTCAAATCAGCCCTTAATGTAATACCCCCATCAGACCTCAGATCAGCCCTAATGTAATACCTCCATCAGACCTCATGTCAGCCCTTAATGTAATACCCCATCAGACCTCATGTCAGCCCTTAATGTAATACCTCATCAGACCTCAAATCAGCCCTTAATGTAATACCCCATAAGACCTCATGTCAGCCCTTAATGTAATACCCCATCAGACCTCATGTCAGCCCTTAATGTAATACCCCATCAGACCTCAAATCAGCCCTTAATTTGAATACCCCCATCAGACCTCATGTCAGCCCTTAATGTAATACCCCCATCAGACCTCAAATCAGCCCTTAATGTAATACCCCATCAGACCTCATGTCAGCCCTTAATGTAATACCCCCATCAGACCTCATGTCAGCCCTTAATGTAATACCCCCATCAGACCTCAGATCAGCCCTTAATGTAATACCCCATCAGACCTCAAATCAGCCCTTAATTTGAATACCCCCATCAGAACTCAATTTTAATAACTCCATCAGACCTCAGATCAGAATAAAATAACAAACTCCTCTTACCTCTCCTGCGCCGCAGCTCCTCTTCATCTCCAGCAGCAGTTGTGCTCCCCTGTCATCTCCGGCTGTACGGGGTCAGGACAGTGCAGCGCCCTGCCCCAGCAAAAAAGACAGGGAGTATTGGAAGCTCTTCCCCGCTCCCGACACCTAATGCATACTAGTGAGCGCTTCCATAATGGAAGCGTTCATTAGTATTCGCTTTATAAGACGCACAGCCATTTTCCCCCACTTTTGGGGGGGGAAAGTGCGTCTTATAAAGCGAAAAATACGGTACTTAAAGCACGATTTACTAATGGATATTCTCCTGGGCAAAAGGCCTGGAGAAGGGATCGCCCAATGATTGGGATAATATATTGGTGAATGTGGGACTAGTTTTACATATTGGTTCAAGTTAATATTTTATACAGAATTTATGTTACACCCTTATGGTTTAATAAACGGGGTTTGGGAAACACTTCTAAACTGTCCACGGAGTGATTCAGCTGAGGCCGTTCATTTAAATATGTTTTGGACTTATATAGAACTAAAGGAATATTGGGGGGCAATGCATAATTATTTTTCCCAAAAGTTGAAAGTGGTGATCCCATTCATGGTAGAGTCTTGGATCTCGAGTGATCTCTCCAAGGTTGGGTGTCATAAGTATCAACGGATTATTTTGGTTAAAATAATGTTTTTGGCAGGGCTTCTGACTGCACGGGCTTGGTTCTCATCCAATTCTCCAAGTATGAATACATGGTCAAACCTCGTTAATAAGATTCAAAGATATGAAATCATCTTAGATAAACAAAGAAATTCTGAGGATAAATGGTTTAAGGTATGGGCAGAATGGAACTTTTAATTTTTCCTGCCTCAACCTTCTCACTGTCCCTGTCCCGTCCCTTTTTGTCAGGGGGCATGGGAGACTCATCCCAAAGGGGGATGGGAGTTTAGGAGGGAATCTTGGGGGGAGTGGGGGTTTAAGAAAATGGAAATTACAATTTTGATTTGTTATTTTGTATGGAAATATTATTGTTATTGGCCACTGGGCCATTGAATAAAATGTATCTGTATAGCGCCACCTGCTGTTTGCTTTGTTCCTTGTATTTTGTCCACTTCACTGACGCATGCGCTCAATTTAAATCTTCAACTGTCAAAAGCCATATCTTCTGTTAGAAGCTGTGACTGTTAAAGGGAAAGAGTTATAACAGAAAGGCCATGCCCCCTGAGAAAGAATACGCCCCCTGAGCTGCCAGCCAGAAATAAATCTAATAACTGAAGCGATGAATGGGAAGATCTCTGGATCCATGTGAGGTACAGGACTGGTTCTAGCTTTGTTAGAAAGAGATTGCCACGTTCTATATGATGTCTGTTTTTTATTTTTTATACCAATCATGGAACAAACCCTTTGAAGGCTATTTTTCTATTGCATTGTACTCATTTTGTGCTAAAAATCATTTTTATATTACAAATATAGAACCCTTTCCTCTGTACAGAGCTGAGATTCTCTAATAGAAGGATCTGAATTTTCTCTCTGCTCCATCAGACAGCTAGCTGACGGCTCCTTATCTCTGCTCTCTGACATTATAAACACTCATTATAGCTCAGGTCTTATCTTACTGATCACAATTTGGCTTAAATAAGTGTTTACCACCTCTTAGAAATTTGAAGATAAGGGTTATTAGAGAACAGGCAAAAAGGAAAAGTAAGAAGTAGGATTCACACAGCTAGAAAAACAGTTAGCCCATTGTGACAGAATGGCTCAATAATTTTTAATAAAGGCCAATTGAAAAAAATGATTTTTAGCCCAAAATTAGCAAAATGCAATCATAAAAAAATTTGCCTCCCAAGGTGCACATAGCCTTTAAGACTGGCATTTACAATGCAAGTATTAATAGTAAAATCTGCTGATGTATAATGTGCCAAAATAATTAACAGTTGATCATTCTGGGATGTCTTCGGAAAATCGATGCGGCTGGAAAATTTAGGAAAAACTTGGCGCAGATTTCAGTTTAATGTTCACTAGTATTCTGGCACACACATTGGTAAATGTTTTGTGTGTGGAGGTCCCACCCGTGGTCCAACCTCTCCCACCCATGCAATAGCGGACAAGAATAGGACATGCTGTATCTTTTTTGCGGAACTACGGATGCGGACAGCACATGGTGTGCTGTCCACATCTTTTTGGGCCCCATTGAAAGGAATGGGTCTGCACCCCTTTCCGCAACACTGCGGAACGGATCCGGACAATTTCCTACGGTCGTCTAAATGAACTTACTCAATAAACAATATTAAGTCGATTTCAGCTCCAGCTAGGGTGGGTGGTGTATGGACATTAAAGAGAGTGTCTTCAATCATTAAAGGGAGTGTGTCACCAGGAAATTCCCTGATAAATCAGACACCTTGTAGGACTGGCCCAGTTGAATGTAATGATACCTTTCATTTAGGGATCCATTCCTCCATTCTGGAGACAAAGGACTTTTGATCCATATGCAAATGAGCATTTAAGTGCACTCTGTGCACACTTGATCCTCCTCCTTCCTCTCCTTCTTGATTGACAGGGCCAGGTGAGATAATTATGCAGGAACTCTGTCAACCAGGGAGCAGAGGGAGGGGCTGGCAGAGGACTACATCCTGTATTATACTACGTACTATTCTGCTGTATGCATACATATTACATTACTATTATATTTACCCCATGAGACCATGTAGTCGTTGGGATCAGAGCCTACCTTGAACTGATATTACAAAAAAAAAAAAAAAAAAAATTAACACTTTAATATCAATATCTTACAAAGAGCCTGCTATTCCTCAGATAAACACCGGGTGGC
The DNA here is from genome assembly GCA_033119425.1 of Bufotes viridis. NCBI lineage: Eukaryota > Metazoa > Chordata > Amphibia > Anura > Bufonidae > Bufotes > Bufotes viridis. The sequence continues at coordinate 37,996,790 of CM065590.1, forward strand.
AGTCTTTATCCACAAAAATAATTTTAGTCTACTTAGCGCCACCATATTACACAGCACAGTACAGAGAACAGCTTGATGCTGGTGAATGCGTCAGCAGAGCTAACAATCTAAAGGGAAAGCGGATAGATTGGTGCATCAGTGTGTTTTGTAGATACCTTGTAAGGCTTCATCTGCCTAAAATGAACAGTATCTTTCATCCATGACAAGTAATCGCAGTCAGACTTCCGCAATAAGCTTATCAATAAAAAGCCATGCTGGGCTGGGGTTGTCAAAAATGGAAAAATCCCTTTAAATGGCACCCCCTACCCTTTTTTTGTCCAGTCCATACATGTAGTGGTAGGCTGCCCTGCGGTCATGAAATGTACGACAAAACCTCCTGCGGTTTTAGGAGTAGACGTTTCTGTTCAATTCCCTTAAATTGGTCATTTGTTACTTATATCGGGCCCAGGGAGAGTTGAGTGACAACCAATATGGCGGCCATTGCAGCTCCCAAAGATTTTTGGCTGAAAATATGTTACTGACCATCCGTGTCAGATGACTCAAAAAAGTCACATGATACAAGTCTAGATGTAAAGACCCTATATTGCAGATTTTCTTAAATTTTGGAAAATCCCTTTAAGCTGGGTGTCACGTAGAAGGCGCCATTGTCCTAAGACTACAAGGGCAACTCCATTACATTGCGGTCTACTACATGCACATTAATGTCACCTACTGTGACAGAGAATTTGATAAGGAGCCACATATAAAAATGGCTGACGGTTGGCTATTACAACATGTATAAGAAGGAGTGCTGAGGTAAGGGTTAATGTGTTGTCAATAGCAACCAATGAGATCCCAGCTTTTGTTTTCAAATGGCAGGTAGAAAACAAAAGCAGTGTTCTGATTGGTTGCTATGGGCATCACCTCCACAAGGCCTGCAGTGTCTCCTTGGCTTTACGTCAGGTACATGGTGACTGGTGACTTATGGTTTTTAGTCATCCTAAGGGGGAAAAACTGCTGTAAAGGGAAACTGGCTTAGTTGCACACAGCAACCAATCAGATTCCACCTTTTATTTTCCAAAGGAGCTCTGAACAATGAAAGCTGGAATCTGATTGGTTGCTATGGGCAACTAAGCCAGTTTTCCTTTAAACCAGTTTTGCAAAATCTACCCTAAAAGTAAAAAATGTCTGCCATATAAACTGATACTGCGGCAAAGTACAATCAGCTGAAGTACTGGTGCTATTGGGTTACTCAGCAATATTACACAC